>JASCZI010182061.1:9409-26520 GCA_036250425.1 Stylosanthes scabra
ATATCTTGATATTGGTTATTATGCCCGAGGCATGATTAGTTAATATTCGGGTGTTACAAAATCTCTTAGAATGATATTAATTTTAGTTAATTTTGTCTATTTTGTGAGCTAATCTATTCAGACAATATTAACAGAAATGAAATATTTTGACACTTTTCGCATCTTGTTGATTAACTGTATGTATTAAATTACATAATAGAATCTTAACTTTGTTAATTTAAATGAGGGGATATTGAAATTTGTTCCTAGTGTTTTTTTTTTTTTTTTTCTAGTTTATTTGCCATCAATTTAATAACCCTTTGGAATAAAATTGAAATTTATAAGTTATACGTTTTAATTTTTAAATTAAAATTAATATGTTAATTATATCTTAGTCTGATTTGATAACTATATATTTGTGGTTTTTTTCGTGTCTTATATATTTGTAGTTTAACCCTTTTTGAAGCCATTATTTGTAAAATATATATTTTCCCACAAATATAATAGTTTACTAAATGTTATAAAAATACTAATGAGTTTTCACTGAATTAATCTTAAATTTGTTGAAAATTTAATTGGATAAATTTGATATAAATAAAAAAAATTTAGGATAAATTTAAAACAAAATAAAAATTATGAGAATTTTTAAAATTTTTAGCAAATTTCAGAAAAAATACTTTATCCTAATTTTTTCTTTTGATACTTTAGCTATAATAGCCTTTCATATATTCGTGTGTTAGAATTTTTACTAAAAGGAAATTAACAAATCACTTAACAAAGCACGTTTTATGAAACTGTTCCTAATCTCTCTGACTTGTTCGATTCGAATCAATTCAATGTTGGCGTTGGCATTTTGACATTTAAACAAACCCTTTCCGCGTCGCGCCACCGTCCATCCTACGTGGAACCCATCCACTCATTATCCGCCACGTGTTCCCGCCCAACTTCCACCGCTTTCCTATATTACCTCCCTAAAATGCGCCCTCCATTCTCCTCCTCCTCCTCCTCTTTTCTTTCTGTCTCTCTATTTGCTCGCGCGCTTTACCTCTGTCTCTCTCTAATTCAATCCCCAATCCTCTCGCTCCATCACGCGCCGCCGCAATCATGCCGTATTGCGAGGTCGGAGTTCACCAACCCGCCCCCTCTGCGGCCGCATCCTCCGCCGTCGTTCCCGTCGATAGTCCCGTCAACAATGACTTAAAGATATTCTATCAAACTTACGGTCGCGGCCCTACCAAAGTTCTCCTCATCATAGGTCTTTCTCTCATTCATTCATTCTTCTATTTTATTTTATTTTTTAACAATTAAATAATTACATTTTTTATTTACCGGTTAAGATATATATATTTTTTATTGGATTTTACTGATTTTATGGAGATTTGACGGTCAGGATTGGCTGCCACACACGAGGCCTGGGGCCCACAGATATATGCCTTCACCGGAACCACCATCCCAAACGACGACGTTTCGAGCGGAGACGACAATGAATGCGGTGAGGGTATCGAGGTTTGCGCCTTTGATAATCGAGGCGTGGGTAGAAGCTCCGTGCCACTCCAAAAATCCGAATACTCGTGAGTTCCGAGTTTCATTTCATCACAATTTTCATTTGATTCCGCATTTTGGATTGGATTTGGCAGTTTCTTCTTCTTCTTCTTCTTCTTCTTCTTCTTCTTTTTTGGGGGCGATGACTCGATTCCTTATTTTGATTTTTAGTTGAGCGGGGTTGTACAATGAGCCACGCTTGAGTTTTATTAAATGGGAAAATCGTACACAATTAGTTTTTCTGCTAGAATTTTATTGTGATAATGAGATGAAATTGTTATGAGTCCCACCATTGGATGAAGAAGTGGTCCCATCATTCTCTACTTTAAACTCTAGCAAAGGTTCTATTGTTCTAGTTATTATTTGTTTTTTACTATGCCACAATCTTTGTTTTCTTTATTTCTGTTCTCCAACATAAGTGGAATGGAAGTTTAATTGGTGAAGGTTATGGATTCTGGCTTTGTCTTGATTGGTGATTATTATTGGCTGCAGAACCACCATCATGGCGAAGGACGCAATTGCATTGTTAGATCATCTAGGTTGGAAGAAAGCCCACGTTTTTGGGCACTCAATGGGTAAGTACTAGGCCTGGTCCTTGATAGTGGAATCCCTAGTATAAACTTTGTGTTGATTAAGACGATTGCAAAATGTAGCTGATATATAATTATATATCCTCTTAATATGGTTTCTTGAAAATTGAAATGGTGCTTTGGAAGATTAACATGTTGCTAACGACAGCATCTTTTGCTTATGATATAGATTTGAGAGAATTATTGTCATTCCTATTTTGATAATGAGACTCCTTGTTGCATGATTGTTTAACATATTCATGTAATAGTCAATAGAAATAGGAGTGATAATATCAAAATGGGAGGGACAATATCCACTTCTTAGATTTGGTTGTGATTCTATTTTGTAATATAGAAAAATCTGCTCTCTGGTTTGGTTTATCCGTACACAATTTTAATTAATTCTCCCTATCAAAACAGGATCTATGATAGCTTGTAAAGTAGCAGCATTGGTTCCTGATAGAATTCTCTCCTTGGCATTGCTCAATGGAACAGGGGGAGGTTTTCAATGTTTTCCAAAGGTATTGTGTATCTATATCTTTCAACACTTTGGTCAATTCTAAGAAGTAATTTGATTTGTTTTTAGATAAAGGAATTTTTTCCCCGGTCAACATTTTAGATACAGTTATGTAGTACAAATATCATGAATTTTTGTGCTCCCTTCTAACTATCAAACCAGTTCAGGTCAGGATGCGGCATGTGTGAACTTGCATACCATAAATTTGTTTATACCCTATTCTTGTTCTTAATTCGAATTTTGAGCACAATAAGGCAATTCTTTTATGAGACATGTTGAAAACTTCTCTTTGCATAAAACACGTGATGTTAAATGGAGACAAAAAAAGAACGAAGAAGAAAGTACATTTGGACATGATCACTCTAAAATTTTGACCAAGGAAAAGCCCTATTGAGTGTGGTGCCATAGCACCCATTAGACATGAGGTTTCTAAAGAAACCCTACTCAGTTTGGCTTATAATACATTGTAAAGATTTTTTTTTCTTGGTTCCTTTTTTTTTTGTTTTGTTTTCTGAGTATTTTGGAACCTCATGCAACTAACCAGGCACCCACATTACGTGCTGCTGTGTAGGTAGACAATTCACTGATCAAACTTGCTAAAGAAAATTTTTTTAATCGCATTTTTATGCCAAAAACTTCCCCATTCTCCGGGTTGATCTTTATTTGATTCATTCTGAAATATTTATAGCTTGTGTGTCGTCAACTAAGACAATTTGAAGGAAATAAATTTATGAAATAATTTTATTTACAATTGGGGCAAAGTGGAAGAAAGAGCAAATTGCAGAAATCTTAGCTTGGGGGTAATGGCTAATTTGTAGACTCAATAATTATTTATATGTTCACAAATCTGTATTTGACTGAGTTATGATATATCTAATCTTATACATGGCAAATTAGTTTTAATAGGCTCTTACACTATTTTCAATTTATGTCCACAAACGTGGGTTCAATAGCCAAAATCCTCATCTTTCCTTTTTCTCCCTTCTTTTGATCAGTTTGACCGACGGACATTCTCCGTCGCTTTCCGTTTCTTGAGAGCCAAGACTCCTGAGCAAAGGGCTGCTGTTGACTTGGACACCCACTACTCACAGGTAAAACATTTCTTGTGTGGAAGGAGAATTAATAAATTGAGTTACTTAGGCTGTACACAAACCCATATATCTATGTTTATGGTAACATTTTATTCAAAAAATGCAGGAATATCTTGAGGAATATGTTGGAACCGAAAAGAGGAGAGCAATATTATATCAGGTATGGTATATTACATAAGCTTGATTAAGCTAAGCAGTTGTTTTGGAGTCAACTTCCTTGGAGGCTTTTTTCCCCACCTTCTTTTTTTCTTTTTAAACTTTTGAGTATTAGAGTCTTTATTCCATAGTTATGAATAGCAATGTACGAGAAACCTGTATAAACTATACAGTAAGATAGTTTACTGAAACTTCTCTATAATTAGTTTCTTTCTAACTTACCCTTACACAGATCATATATTACTAATCATCATGCAGTGCTTGTTTAAGAATTTGGAAGTTATTTCCCTAAGAAGTTATCCCTAATTCAATTTCACTATTTCTCTCAGCAATATGTCAAATGTATATCATCATCTGGAATGCAATCTAGCAGTGGTTTTGATGGCCAAATGCATGCTTGTTGGACACATAAAGTGACTCAAGCAGATATTGACGCAATGAAATCTGGAGGTTTTCTTGTTTCAGTCATTCATGGAAGGTGAATAGCTGCAGACATTTATGTAATATGTATACTATTTGACACTTGGTCATGTTAAGATTACTCTGCACAAGCCAAATAATGCATGAAACATACACTCTGCGTTCGCACACAGAGTTCATGCGATTTGTGCTGCTGGCTTTAGTAATCAGATTGAATCACGGTGATCGTGAAGTATATTGCAATTCATACTTCCAAACCCAGAATTTCACTATTTACATTGCCGGCTTCAGGAAACAGATTTAAAAAATGAAGCCAACTGACCCACAAATATTGCTTGACAACCTGGTCTGCAAATATTATCCTTACACAGAAGCAAAATTAAAATTATGCATGAAGCATATGCAATGAATTATGCATGAATACACATGCATGCACAAAGAATTCATCTTTGATGTAATTTTTATCTAATAGATTTTGATTACACATTTCCTGCGCATTCAGGCATGACATAATTGCTCGGATAGATCATGCAAAGAAACTTGCTGAGAGGCTTCATCCAATTGCTAGAATGGTTGATCTTCATGGAGGTCATTTAGTGAGTCATGAGCGACCTGAAGAGGTATATTATGCATGTAAAAGATGTGATAAATGCCTGGTTACTTGAGTTCTGTAGAAGTAGCATGTCGAACTTTGCATCTTCAGATTGGCATTTTGTAGTATTTGCTATGTTTGATACTATAAATGGACTTATAACAATTTAAAGTTTAGGTTAATCAAGCACTGTTTGAATTGATCAAGGCATCAGGAGAGAAGCAGCACCCACAAGATTGGACCAATTTGTCAATGAAACAATCTTGTAAGTATTCCATATTGAAAAGAATTCTTTCTCTTGCACTATCTATTTGGCATGAGCTCACATAAGTGCCATGAATGTTTCCTGTAGCTCATTAAGCTCCAAGCGGAGATGGACCCACATTGGTGGGTGGGTGGGTGTTGGGGGCAACGTGGGTGGTGGGTGTTGGGGCACGTTTGCTGACTCAATACTATATTGCTATATTCACATTTTACCATTTTTGTGCCTCAATTGCTAATTTGCCACTCGACCCTTTTCCCCATTACAAGGTTGATTGAGTAAAGGCCAATTTTAACTAACCAGATCAAGATCCTCTTAAGTGAAGATATTGGTAAAATAAGAAAATAAGTGTTTAATCACCCTTGAATTAAGATGGCGGGGCTTACATATGATGGAAGTTATAAATTCAATGGTGATTAACCCTCATTTTATCACTTTACCAATTTCTTTTTCACGTTAGAGGATCCAAATTCTTACTAACCATAGATAATCTTTCTCTTCCCAATCACAAATCCATTTCATTGACTATGTTAAACTCTTAATTGTTTTCTACTTGGCTAGATAACTTAATTAGCATCTAACAGCCTGAGCTTCCACATATACACAGCAAAAGAGCCATTTTTCAGTGCATGCCTTGTCCCAGATGGATTCACTAGTGAATCCTTATGGGGCGAACTAGCTGCTGTGCACAGTGACAGAAAGACTATAGTTGCACTGACATTACCACTACCTTGCCTTTGGAAGTTCACTAACAATATCAAAGCAAATGCTTAACATACAAAATATTACTAACAAGATTGACCAAAAGGTTTTCCGTCCTTAGGCCACTAAAACTTTTCTGGGCATGTGCATTACAGTGTGTGAGTATACTGATATCACATTCATCCTAGTTTGAAAAATAAGGTACTAGTCAATAAGAGCAGAATTTGCTCTGAAGGATCTATTTTTAGGCTTATCGGGTCAAAGACCATAGGTTTATGTGGCTAAAGTTACAATGATTATGGAAGAGTAAACATGCCATTCTTAGTTTGCTCACTTGTTAACATAGTCAAATGTATTCTGATATATTACATAATGGTTTTGTGCAGGGTTGACAGAGAACAGGGTGTTATTTCTCAGAACAATTCAGGGTGGAAACAGTGTCTCCTTTAAATTTTCCCTAATAGAAAAACTCTATCTGTGCCTACTATACTTCTTCGGTATCCTTGTTTTAGCATTCGAGAATGGAAGGAAGTTTCTAAGAAGCTTAAAACCAGTTCGAGTTGGATGTTCTCCTTCATATGTTAATGTTGAAAGCTCATAACCTCGTCTTTTTTGGTAATTATTTATTTTTTCTGCACAACAATCCTTACCTGATTACTTTTTTAGACTTTTTTAGGGTCAATGTAAGAGTGTGTCTGCTTTGTATTTTTGTTTTCTGTTGTCTTTGGCAAAATCCTGAAAACAGACAAGCAAATCAAACTCACCCGAAGTGTTATTGGTCTTTTAAAATACATTCTAAGTGCATTCAGACTAGGAAATTCTTAACTCCTTCTCGTTGCAGATGGTTGATCTTTAATTTTGATGCCCCCAATGTGAGAGATCTCAGCACTCGTTGTGCAAGATGAGGCTCATGTAATGCGGCAATGTAGATTCTGTGTTTTCTCAAGGAGCAAAGGGTTTCTTCTTCGGAAAAGTTCGAGAGAGGATTCTAACTTGACCAAGCATTTCCCTTTATTGACTAAATTCATTGCTAACAAAGGGAACGAGACAAAGAAGATGATGATCGTCAGCATCATTCATTTTGTATACTATAATTTTATTTAACAATATCCGAAAAAAAAAAACAAAAAGAAAAAAAGAAAAATAAAGAAAAGAAGAGACAGAAGAGAGTGAAAGGATAGTTCCACCATACTGGCATACCAAATATATATATTTTTTTTTCCAAAATTGTTTACTTGATAATGTAAAGAAAACATACCTTGAAAACTTTTAGAATTAAATTTTAATAAATTCTTCAATCTTAATATACCTGATTGTGATTCATTAAGTTTTTGTTTCTTAAAACAAAATATATCATAAATAAATTATGATAATTAATTAATTAATTAATTTTGTAACATACTTTTACTTGCAATGTGTTAAATTCATAATTAAATCCTTATATTTCAAAAGTACAGTTGAATCTTTATACAATTTTTAATTTTGCAATAAGATTCTTGCTGTGTAAGAAAAAATTAGAGTTAAGTGTATATTCCATCGTCAAATTCAACATGCTAAATCTGTAAGGGTATCTTCAAATTGCGAATGAAATATTCCGTTAATCCTAATATGTTTTACATGGAAAAAACCTAATTACAAAATAAAAAAATAGTATAAGAAGGCAATTAAACAAAAGCATAATTACAAATTTGATGAAATTAAAAGGATATAATTAAACCTAAAATTTACATAAACGATTATGATTGAAAAAAAAAAGTCAGGTGACTTTGCTTTTAATAATGAATATCTATATATAATTAATGTGGCCCTTATTTAGTTAATACTTAATAATTTATTACATATATGCTTTCCACTTACTAGAATCATGTTCGTATGTGTGTGTGAGAGGTGCTAATTAACCTCCAAACCTTTGCCATGTAAGAGTGGTCAGTATATATATTACTTCATGAGATGAATGAAAACAAAAAAACAGACAACTAATTTTATACAGAGTATCCATCGTGTATTCCCAAACATTTTTATGTTTCCCATTCTTCTAATGTGTTTCCTATCTCCTACTCCAAAGTCCAAACATACCTTTATTAATACATATATCAAGTTAAGAGTTTTGAGTAAGTGTAACAAATGTTAAATTTGGGGGTGTAAAAATGTTAGTGCGGAAAGCCATTGTCATGGAAAAGAACAAAATTAAAATAATCGTATAATAGTTAATAATTCATGCCTCGGATGAGAAAACATATAATAATATGATAAATAATATGAATTTCTCCTTATACCACATAAGTACTTCAAAAGAAACGTAACTTTTTCCCCAAAATTCTCTGATAAATAATAATTAGCAATTTGCATCCTTCTAAGCTTTGTATGTGTATCCATAATGATACATATTGGCATGGTTTGTTATTCACCCTAAACCAAAAATCAAAGAGAAAACGTACCTGGTGCTTTGGTTCCTGAGACAGAGATGATGGTTCTGGCAATGTTGGCTTACTGAGCTTGAAGGGGAAAAAGAAAATGGTTCACAAGACACAGCGCTCAAATAAGGAGAAAAAGAAAGGGATGCAAAGAATATGTGTTATGCTCAATAATATGCCTTGGTTTTTTGGATTTGCACGAAAACTCGGAAAATATTCTTATGGAATATACTCCTTTTTTGTTTTTTGACATTTATGGAATATACTTATATCATATGCTCACAAGATAGTCACATTTTTTTTTGGACTTTTTTTTTTCAAGCAAGATCTGACGATAGTCAAGTTAAAGTTGGTTTTTCGGACTAGGGCCTGGGGCATTTTCCAAACCCAATCAGAAATACCCTCACCCAAACGAACTACACTCTTACAGTCTTACTTGAAAATATCCTATCGTAGAACTACGGCACCGGTAGTCTTTTTTTTTTGGGTCAGGTTGAAGGTATCTTAATCACGTTAAAATTTTATTTTTGGTCTTAAATCATCTCAAAAGTTAAAACGCAAGTAAAGCTCAAATGGGCCCTAACAGTCCACCTCCATGTTATTTTGGGCCCAGTTGGGCCTTGGTCCGTACATTTTTATTTAGCAAAACACCCAAATTAATTTTCAAGAAATTGTAGATCCTACGAGTTGGCTAATCTCCCTTTGTCGTAGCGGTAATGAGGTGTTTCTCCGGATTCGAAAACAAGAAATTGCATTAAAGGCTATAATTTAAGTAGTGATCTACTATGTCTTACATTAGGGATGATTTTAATTTTCACAAAAGCATATGGACCATAATAACAATTAACCCAAAGTAGAATCATAGTATTCTTTCGATTTATTATTTTATGAAAACGAATTTTATATAGTCATGTTACTATATTTTTTTCAAATTAGCAAAAATAATAAAATTTTAAATTTACTGTATAAAAATGTCTCCATTGAATAATTATGCACACGTATCAACTGAAACAAAAATGAATTCAACATACTTGGGTTGCCCAAACAAAGCCCAAAACTACTTCAGTCATAGCATTTATAATAATACTCCGTAACCCATTCTAATCACTTAGCACCGTCCGTAACCACAGACTAACAACCATGTTCAACCTTGTAAGGCCCTCCCCCACAATCAATCATTCTTCCCCAAATGTTGTCTACACGTGTAGATGCAATTTGGCAATCAATATCGTAGACTTCACCTAAAATGAATATATGTGAGAATGAGTCCAACTTGAAAAACCAAAAGATAATAAAAAAATGAGAATTCTACACAATCAAAACATCATAATTAAATGACTAAAAGATAAAAAGAACATAAAAATGAAAAGAAAAGTTAAAGAGGATGATGTTGGTGGTATTCTTGGATCATGCTCATAGGAAGCGAGAACTAGATCTGGAGTACCAGCAACGCGTTCAAAGATTCGAAGATTGGGGTGGTTCCAAATCTTCCAGAGAATCGACCACACTAGCTCGTCTCGACCACACTAGCTCGTCTTCTGATCTCAGAGGCATCCAAAACTATGACAGTTTCTTCCTTCTTTGTATTAGAATTAGTATCCTTCACCGAAGTAGCAGACAAATCGGCCATGGTAGTTGAATCATATTCAACAATCAATGATCGCACATGACAATAATAAGAAAATAAGAATTTTTTCTCAAAACCTTAGCATAACACAACAAAACCCAAAAAGGCACATTAAAACTCTAGTAGAGCACTGTTTGTATTAGGAAAATGTAGTTAGACACAAGGGTATTTGATAATAAAAAAAGTTAAAAAAATGATTTTAAATCAATTTCAAAGCTTAGGTACCACTTTTTTTTAAAGCAAATTGAGGACGGAATTAATTTTAAACCTTAGGGATCAGAATAATAGTTATGCATTTTTTCTTTCACTCAATTCTCAACAATCTAGTCGTTGTATTTAATTCAAATACTTCAAATTGATCCCTAATATTATCTGTATGAAACAAATTAATCTATAATAAAAAAAATGACTGAAATTAATCTATAATAAAAAAATGACTGATTAGCTTCTATAAAAAAAATACTGTAAAACATTAAAACCCATATTTTTTTAAATTAAAAGCTATTTTGTCCCACACAAAAAAGTATTCGAAACAAATTTAAAATACTACTCTGTAATTTCATTTTGGTAAGTGTATAACTAAGATCAATACTCGTCCAGATAAGTGTATAACATTTCATCCTTCTTAGATTTGCGCCTGCTTAGTAAAGCCTTTAAGAGGCGTTTACTTTTACTAGAAGGTTCCATCTCTCTGTTTTCGTCTCTTTCTCCTGCGAACCGCATTGAAGCTGATTTGCGAGGTTCCAAAGGATACTGCTAAACATATAATTAAAAAAAAAAATGACACGTGTCAAGATAATTAACTATAACAGAGTTAATTTATTTTGGTTAATATTAGTCAATATATACTTTTTAAATATTTTAAATTCTAATCTCCTAAATTTTAAACCATCAACTACATTAAAAATTAAATAAATCACAAATTATATATCCTCTAAAAAATAATTTTTTATACTATTTTTAAAAAATGCTGATGTTAACTAATTAAAAATTGGTTCTAAGTAATTATCCGAATCTAGATTACTATGAAGAAGAGAAGAGATGAGATGCATTATATCCATTAATCGCACTTACTTACCCTTAAGTTTGCATTGTTAGAGGGACTTGGTGTGGTTGCTCTGCTGCTTTGATTTGGAGTGGTTGGTCTACTTGTCTTATTTGGTGTTGTAGGCCTACTTGAGAAAGATCCCGTACGTAATAGTGGGAATCTGTGTGGTGAAACCGAATTCTTCTCTGCAAAAGCATTATTCATGTGTTTAGAAAGTAAGAGATAAAATTTGTATTATAAGAAGATGAAAATGTGTATATGCGTACCTAAATCTTTCTTAGGCATGGTTGAAGTCGAAGTGAATGCAAAAGTTGTGGGTCTCTGATGGCGTAAAGGTGATGGGGAGCGCCCTTTATTGCTGCATGATGTTGAAGAGTCACAACATTGTTTGTTATTGATTTATAAATTAAAAGAAAAAAATGGAACTATGCGTATATAATGCTGTATTTTGATTCTGTCTCTAATAGAGGAATAATACAAAGTTGAAGAAGGTACAGTAATACAGTAATAATATGTAGAGCAAGACTAAGCAACTGAGCAAAACTCAAAAGCTATAACAAAGAGAAGCAGTTCTGCAATATGTAGAGCAAGAACAGAAGAAGACTACAGAGAAGTAAAGAAGAGTATAGAGAATTGAACGAATGAAAACCGAATATTCAAAAATGAATGATCAAAGAATTACAACACTACACTAAAGAGTCAATGCACCTATATAAGCTAAATTACCTCCTTACCTGAAAAACTATTTTTTAAAATGAAACTCTTTATCTAACCGTCACTCTTTTACCATGGTGACAATTAATCTACACTAGATTGAATAACGTCACCATGCGAATTTGTGTTTATTTAAGACTAACATTTATACCACTAGGCTAAGTAGTCTTTTGTTAGTTGTTACACATTTTTTAATAGAAAAAGACTAAGGAACCAATATATTATAGCCAATAAGAAGCCAACAATAGTTACGGATGATAACTCATATAAATTTTGGATGATAACTTAATATTGGATATATGAATTACGGAGGATGATAACTCATATAAATTTTGGATGATAACTCATTTGTTGGCTCCCTAATGGCTCCTTAACGTGGGTTCCGTAGCATTATTCTTTTTAATATATATTATAAAACAATATATCATATTTTCTAATTAATATATATAGTCTAAAGTATTTTACTAAATAATATTTTTATATTTATTTAATTATTATTTTTCTTTTATTTTATATATATTTTTCTAAAATTAACAATTTTTTAATTATACAGATATTAAAAGATATTAAAATAAACATTAGATTGCAATTGTTTAATTATTGTTTAATAATCTCTATTAAATAATTGTAATCTAATGTTTATTTTAATATTCTTTTACAATTAAAAAATTGTTAATTTTAAAAAATAAATATAAAACAAAAAAAATAATTAAATAAACATAAAAATAATATTTAATAAAATATTTTATATTATTTATATTAATTAGAAAATATAATATATTATTTTATAATATTTATTAAACAAATTAAGCGTAATAAGTGCCAAAAAAATCGCTTAGTTTAGTAGTAAAAATTCTATTTTTCATGGTAGATGTTGTTAGTTTTTGGAAAATAGTTTTCTAAACATTGGTAGTCAGGTAAATTAATCCACCTACATATATACCTCAGCAATAGAAGATAACAAATAGCTGTTATGACAGAATATATAACTCTAACGCATACAAAAATGGATATTTGACATTTGATATTTTTTTTTAAAATTTTTTATGTCAAATAAAAGGCAATTTTGATATTAAATAAAAATTTATTTTTATGTTATTTAATATCAAAATATCTTCTGTTTAATATAGAAAATAAATAATTTAATTAGATTTTATTGGAGAAAGAGATATTCATATAACATTATTTTTCTTTAATTATACTAAGATAAACAAATTCAATTATTCGTCTATTGCAAATATAATTATTCTAGTATGTTTGGTTTGATTATTTTGTTAGTTGTATATAAATACACAGTATCTAATTTTGTAATTAATTTTTATCGTGAACGAAATATATTTTATATTTATATATTTTATTTTACTTTTCGGAAATACAAAATATAAAAAATGCATCCTTATTACAAAATGATGTTTATGTTTGTTACAGCCAAACGAATTGTTACGTTTATATAAAAACAAATTTAAATACAACTAGAAATGCTTGACAAATTCGGATTTTAGCATTGACCAATGACATGCTGAATTTAAAATTACCTCACTGTGGATGAAGGAGTGTCTCTTATTGTTGCTCGAACAGCTTGATATTGCAAAACAAATTACAAGTTAGAAACATATATAATTAGGCATTAATAGAGAATTATAACGAATATGGTTGGACTTTTAAGGGGGAAATAATGTAATATATACTTAATGGAGTCTATGATAGTTACAGTTACTATAAAAATTTGTCAACATTTAAAAATCATTGCTAAAATTAAGATAATATATATTTTTATTTTTGCTATCTTTTTATTTTTATTTTTTAAATAAAACTTGTTTTAAAATATTTAAAAATTGTATTTCTTTAATATAGCAACGCTTTTTAAATGTTATCAAAGTTGTATAACACAATAGTATATAAGTGAAATTAATCTAAGTAGTAGAATAAAATTATGTTTTAATGAAGGAGTATAAATAATAGTAATAGGATTATAGTAATGGAAAAGTTGAAAGAATATTGAAGTTTCATTTCTCTCTTGGAATTTTAATTATCCTCTCAATTTTGACACTATACATATTTCAATTCTTCTTCCTTATTCTCCTAATAGTTAATACACACGTCCACACCTTCACCCTCATTCCACAATCACATGCATCGTGATTTCCATTATCATATTTTCTTATCATTAAATTGCAGTCCATCTCAGGATAAGAATCAATTGACTGTAAACTGGTCCCAAAAAAAATCAGTTAAAAAAATTAGTAAACTACTGAAAAAGTCGGCTTATTTTTTATTTTTATTTTTTATCTTTAAAGCTTTGAATCTCGACTGAACATTTAAACTTTTGAAGATGGATTCGATTTTCAGAATTTTGAAAAATTTACGAGAACAAAGAGAGAGATATGAATAATGAATGTGATAGGTACCATTCCTGAAGTGATGCCAATCATCTTCGTCATCGAGGCTGCATCCTAAATACTTCATTCTTCTTAAGCTGGCACCATTCATGCTCTCCCCAACTGAACTTATGATGAATAAATGTCCTTATTATAATTAATATTTTCCACCAAACTAGTACATACATTTTATGATAATGAGTATTTTTGGTTTTGCAAAATGTCATATAAACAAATAAACTTGCCTGGCAAAATATAACGCTTATGATACTTTGGAGCACTAATCACCAATGACTGTTGGGTACCTCCCTCGTGATCCATAAATGCTTGACACGTCCTTATTCTCTGTATGTAGTATTAAGGGAATAACATAATTTTGATTTGTGATTCTCATAAAATAAATATCATATCATATATTAATTAAGATTATAAAACCTCAGTATCTAAAACAGTGGCACTAAGAGAAACTCTAATAGGGTTATTTAGAGTATCTAACAAGTTCCCACATCTTCCTCAACATCTTCAAGCAATTATAATCAAAATGAAAATGATTATTTCGGAACATAAAGAACACTAAGTTCTATAGAAATAGTGTCAGAATTGAAATTTATGCTGTTTATATCCGATATTCCATTCATTTTAACGGAATATGGTATTCCCCTTTAGGAATAAGTTGCTATTTTTGTTGTTGTTTAGTAAAAAGCAAAATTACTAAAGTAACCATAAAGTAACCATTTTATTCACACAAAAAGACAAGCAATTAACCAATAGGTAGCTAAATAAAGCGGGAGGAGCCAAGCGATAGGCATAGCCACTTGAGTGTGTCTCTCTCCTCTGCAACATGCCAACACATGACAAACATGAGTGCTTTATTTTATTTTATTTTATTTTATTTTTGTAAATAACATTTGTGCATTTATATTTTCTTTTTTTTTTCTTTCTTGTCCTCTTTTTTTTTATTTTTACTTATTTATGCTTCTTTTTATTATTTAATTTGTTTTAAAAATTTTAAGTTAATAAAAAGCAAATATGAAATTAGCATTTATTTAATATTTTTAAAAACAAATAGGTTGATTTTACATTATTTCTTATAACCACATTAGTGGAACTATTTTTTTAAAATTTAATCTTTTAATTTTGTTAGTCGAAACAAATTTTCTATTCTATTAATTTATCAGCCAACAAACATTCGGTTAATTATTACTTATTAATAAAAAAATGAAACTGATAATTTAAAATAATAATTAATCATAAAAAAACATTAAAATTGATAATCTAAAATACTAAAACTGATCATCCAAAATTTAAAAAAAAAATATTGGCTAGTATTACGTTTAATATTTCAAATTAATATATTTAAATTTTATTTTTAATTATTTAAATGAAAAAAGGGTTATAAATGGCAGCTTGGGTATGTTTGGGACCAAAAGCCTAAAGGTTTATTTATACTGGATTATTAGTTCTCATTAAAATTTGAAGGTCCAAGTAAAATAGATAATATTGACTTTATTCTTATTAGGTCTAAATCGGTAAGTAATATTGATTTTTCATTTTATTATTTAAACTACTAGTGAAATTACTTTATGTAAATCAAAATATAAAATAACTAATATAATTATACTTAATTATATATGTATGTAGCCCATAAAATAGATTAAGGAAATAAAATTTTATAATAGCATAATTTTTATTTGGTGGTAATAAATAATATCATAACATAAATTACTTGCTCATCGTATAAAATATTAAAAATATCAATTACAATTCATAAAACATAAAAATTAAAAAATATAATTAATTATGCAATCATTAATGATACCAAATTAAAATTTTAGATCATTATCACATTTAGGTAATTAGTTTCAAAAAATTGGCATTTTAGTATTAAATTAAAAAAGGTGACACATTAATATTTTACTTCTTACAATTTCTATTAACTTTATTCTACCTTTTACTAATATTCAAAATTCTTAAGGAAATACTTTTAGATTTTACCAACATAGCATACATAATTTTGATTAAACTTTTTTTTTAAAAAAAAATACAAGCAAAAATAAGGAGTTTAACATTATTTTTATTAGTTTTTTTTTAATAAACTTGAAGCTCATTATATAAATATATTTGTGAAGTAAAAAATGTTATATGCACACGAAAAATTAATCATTAAATTAATTATTATATATTTGTATATATTTATACATATTAATTTCTATTTTTTAATTAAATAATTAGTCACTAGAATGATTAATCTTATCTGAATAGAATAATCAAATATATAACAAATGAATAATCTAATATTTTATGGCAGTATGATAAATAAAATTTATAAAATATAAAATAGTATTCTTATATGCAATATTTGATTTTTATATACATATTTCATGATTGTTATGAACTTGTTCAAAAAAGAAAAAAATAAGAAAATAAAAGAAACGTTAGTCATGGATGCATGCAACTTAGCCAAAGACATATGGTGGGGAAAGTGGCTCTTTAAACATGGAGAAGGACAAACTCATAACTTTAATCCAAGAAAACTTGTTAAAGGATAAAATGGTTGTATGCATACACTCTCAAACATCATATTCATAGATGTTTTATCCATTGAATTTGGACCTTGTGTATTTGTTTTAATTTTATCTAAATGGTTCCAAATAGTGGAATACCATATTTTGAAAAGAAAACTGGAATATCAGAACATTTTCCTAACTTATAACATGTACTGTAGCTGTAGGTATAGTTTAGATCAACATAACTTGTACGGTAGAAATAGTAATTTAGAAGTCTATCAATAGTCAATAAAGGTCCCTTTAAATAGGGGTGACGTCCTACCCCAAGCGGCCCGAAATGTACATTGGACCTATCTTTTAGACTCTAACCCGACCCTAGACCCGATGAAATCTCATTATATTTGGGCCGGTAAAAACCGGATCAACCCCGGAAGAAAACCGGGCCAGTGGAAGCAAGCAATGTTAATAGGAGTGAGAGACTAAAAGTGGAGGAATAAATTCTACTTCTCCCATTCCCATTATTGTTAATTTGAAAAATAACAAATACTAATTACTAAATATATATATATATATATATATATATATATATATAT
>JASCZI010182062.1:0-10076 GCA_036250425.1 Stylosanthes scabra
CGGCGACCGACGACAGGCTTATAAAATAATAAATATTAGAGTCAAGTGTCGTAACTATCTAACTCGTAGCATCTGTCATGACATGCTAAAAGTTGGGTCGTTACAGACACCACATCCCCAAAGTATTCATATGAAGCCCTGCTTCTTGCGTCAGCCCAGAACACATTCTTGATTCTATTATCACCATCACGTATAATCTCATAAAAGAAATCTTCGTTCTTCTCCTTCATTCTCAAGAAATACTTTTCAAGCTCTCTTGCATCTTCTTCTTCCGTCACATTCTGAACCTCCCTAGTAATGTAGTTCCTCACATCCTTTTCAATGAATCCTACCTCATTATGACCCCCTGCAGCTGTCACAAACGATTGAAATGTTTGCCTTGGTCTAATACCTGAAAGATCGTTATTCTCTATCATCCTACGAACGTCCAAACTCAGCCCCCTGTGTTGTGGTAACATCTGAGCTTTATCAGCACAACATGGATGTGAATGATGGAGAACAACCTTGGAAATACACCAAAGTCGAGTCTTCTTGTCTACGTGCACATAAATTCGTGCAGGGCAAAAAGCACCACATATCGGGTTCGTCTTCTCTACAGAGGGTACTTCAGATCTCCATCTCCCTTCTCTATTGCAAGTTATTAGTTGATTCTTTATTTCCTTGGTCTCCTTACACCTATTTGAGTTCCTTATCTTTGTAGAGAAGCCTGCACGTTTTGCATACGCTTTATAGAACAACCCAGCTTCAACAACTGTTTCAAAAGTCATTCCAACCTTGGGGACATATTCTTCTTCAACATCACACGTGTTCTGCAAAAATCATCTCACTCATTACAATCCGTAGCGAATTTTTCGCTCAGATGAACCGGATTTAACGCATCTCGAATTAAAAAGAAAAAAATCCCCATGTTTCCTTACCCAACAACATTAACATTAACAACACATTCTTCTAATCATTATCAGTAACGTACACGTACAAACTCCAAAAACAAAAATCAATATTTGTCGAAACGGATTTTGTTAAAAGTCCAAACCGGATTTCTTTAAAAACACCTACACATAACGTCAATGACGATGGGTGCGAAAACATCGTCATAACATAAATGATGGACATTCATTAAAGAAAACTCCACAAATTTCAAACATTGCACCAATAAAATACATAAAATGTTTCAAAACATGTTCAATACATTCTGATGCATCCGCTGTACCAATAACGAGTTTCATTTCGAGTGGAATGTTGGAACAATAAAAGAACGACGCATGAGTTGTTGCTTTCCGCAGAGAAAATGTGAGCAATGGTTAGCCTAATGATGAGTCCAACAAATATAAAAATGAAATAAAATGATGCGTGTTAGAGAAGGAGGCGCGCTTTTCGAGCTGAGAGAAAATTTCATTTTCGTTTTTTGAAATAAAGGTAGCGCGTTTGTCAGACGGGCTTGGTTGAGCTTGGTTGGGCATTTTACTTGGTTGCCTAGCATTTTTGTTAGTTATTAGTATAAATAGGGACATAACCACTAGGGTTAGGTATTTAGTCAGTTCTAGTTTATTTTCATATACTACATTATTAGAAATCCTAGTTTTTGATATTCTTTGTCATGAGTCACAAACTCCATTGTTGAGGATGAGGGGCTCTGTTCATCTCGTCATAGAGATTTAATTCAAGTTTGTTTTCCGTCAATTGCAAGTTTTTTATTACAATTCAAGGTTGATTCTCGTTCTTCATCAATCAGGGATTAGTATACTGAGAGGTAATTAATTCTGTCTTGATTCAATTATTGAGTTTGAGAAAACCTCTAATTGAATGTGCTTGATAATTTTTCCTCATATCTGTTTATTGAACTAGAGATAGGTATTTAAATAGATGTGCAATATATAATCTATGATAACTCAATTGGATTATAGTTAAAATTCAGTCTAAAACCACTCTTGAATATTGCAGATTAGAATCAGAATTGATCTTCACCCTTGTTCTTGTTTAATTAGTCAAGATATTGATAATTAATTAGGTTCAGAGAAACTAGATTGCTGAGAGATTAGAGTTTAGTTAATTAGGATTCATTGTAAATTTGTCATTACTTGCTAAAGAAGAAAACAAATTTGTAATTAATTATCTTAGGGTTGAATATCTCCAAGTCCTTAACTCTTTGCCATCATTGTTTTTCAAATCCTATTTTGTTAATTATTGCTTCCTTGTCACGTTATTGTTGTTGGTAATTTTATTTACTGCAATTTCACCACAATTCTCTCATATTTGATTTTTGTCTAATTAAAGAACAAGTTGATCATTATTGCTTAGTCCGTTAATCCTCGTGGGAACGATACTCACTCACTCTTTATTACTTGAGAATCGGTGCACTTGTCGGTGTAGTCTGAAACTCCACAAGGATTTCGGGCATCAAGTTTTTAGTGTCGTTGTCGGGGATTAATTAGGATTGACAATATAGTATTGATAAGTTCTCTAACTTAGACTCTATTTTTTTGTTTTAACTTGGGACTTCCTTCACTGTGACGCTAGAAGGTCATCTTTTTGCTTATTTTGGTTACTTGTGTATTTAGGGCAACAACAGAGACAAGCAATTATTTGAATTTGATCTTGAAATTGAAAGAACCTTGACCAAGAATAGGAACAAGGTTAAATTTCAGAGAGAACTTCAAGAAGAAATTCAAGAGGGAGTTTCTGTGGAAAACATTCCATCAGAAGCTTCTGAACAGGAAAGTTAGGAAGAAATATTTGAAGAGGAAATCCAATATAATATGGCTGACGAAGCTAATAATCAAAGAAGAACTCTTGGGGATTTCACATCCCAATTACTGCTAGTTGTGGCAGCAGCATTGTGAGACCTGCTGTAAAAGCCAACATCTTTGAATTGAAGCCTTCACTAATCCAACTTGTGCAGAAGATCAGTTTAGTAGCAACCCTCAGGAGGATCCAAATCTGCATATCTTCACTTTTCTGCATCTCTGTGATACACTGAAGTGCAACGGCGTTACTGAGGATGCCATCAAGCTGAGGCTCTTCCCTTTCTCTTCGCGGATAGAGCAAAACAATGGCTTCAATTTCAACCTCTTGACAGCATCACTATTTGGGACGACTTGGTCAACAAGTTTTTATCCAAGTTCTCCACAGAAGCTTGCAAAGCTCAGACATGACATCTAATCCTTTGCACAGAAGGATTTAGAATCACTATATGAAGCTTGGGAGAGATATAAAGAGATGTTGAGGAAGTGTCCCAACAATATTTTTCCTGAGTGGCTGCAACTGCAGACCTTTTATGATGGATTAACTCCCACCTCTAGGATCTTACTTGACTCCTCTGCAGGAGGTTCTTTGCAAAGGAAGACAACTGAAGAAGCTTTTGATCTTATTAAGGTTGTGGTAAACAACCAATATATGAAGTTCTCTGAGTGAAGAACAGTTAAGAGAGGTGTGATGGAGGTGGAAACTGTAGATGCTATTCTAGCTCAGAATAAAGCTATGGCACAACAACTGAGTATTCTTAATAAGAAGCTGGAAAAATGGAGGTTGCAGCTATGGGAAGTCAATTAGCACCTCAAGTAGCTTTTAATCTTTATGGAGGCCCTCATGAGAACAATAATTGTAGCTTGATCCAAGATGACCAATCAACCGAGTAAGTCAATTGCATGGGCAACCAACCTAGACCACCTCACAAGGACCCCCACTCAAACACATATAATCCTGGCTGGAGAAATCACTCCAATTTCAGTTGGAGAAGAAACCAAGGGAAGAGAAACAACAACAACTTTAACAACCCTCATCCATCTCAACCCGCTATCAAACACGACAACCTTACCATCAACCACCAGCCTTCCCACCTCAAACCTCTAAAAAACCCACACATCCCAACACCATAGAATATGCCTTAGAAAAACTCACCTTGTCCACTGCCAGTTTTGTTCAGTCAACCAACAACTTCATAAATGAGACAAGAGCAAATTACAAGAACCAAGGGGAAGCCATTAGAAATTTGTAAGTACAAGTAAGAGAAATTGCTAAGCAATTAGCACATAGACCTACCAACACTCTTCCAAGTGTTACCATCCACAACCCTAGAGAGGAATGCAAGGCCATCAGTGTTAAGATGGTAGAAGAAGTTGCAAAAGAAGAGAAACAAGAAGCTATGGCAGAGACAGAGAAACAAGAGACCGTCACTTCTTCACCACAACCACCAAGAGTGAAAACAAAGCAATTCTCTAAGTTCTTGGAAGTCTTTGCTTATCTTGAAGTCAACATTCCATTGTTGGAGCGTCTAAAAGAAATTCCCACATATGGCAAATCTATGAAGGAGTTTCTGTTAAAGAAGAGAACTTTGAAGAAAGGTGACATAGTGGTAATGACTAAGGAGTGCAGTGCAATCATTCAAAGAAACTTGCTCACCAAGAAGAAAGATCCAGAAAGCTTCCAAATTTCTTGCACCAATGAAGACACAACATTTAAAAGAGCATTACATGATATTGGTTCTAGTATCAATCTAATGTTACTGTCTTTAATGAAAAAGCTTGGGATTAATGAGGCCAACAAGAATTGCCTTTCAAATGGTAGACAAATCGATGATGAGATATGCACATGGAGTAGTGGAGAATGTGTTGGTTAAAGTTGGTAAATTCTCTCTCCTAGTAGATTTTGTGATACTTGACAAGGAGGAGGATGTCAATGCTTCCATCATTTTAGGAAGACCATGCTATTGGTAGATCTCTCATAGATGTGGAAAAGAGATGAAGTGACGTTGAGAGTTCATGATGAGCATATACTCTTCAATGTCTTCAAGACAGTGAACCAAGCTGATAATATAGAAAGTTGCATGAAGATCCGATCTTCATTGATAGATTTTGATAATGGTCTGATTGTCTTGTTATATTATATCAAAAAAAAAATATTGTCTAACTTCAAATCTATTATATTATTAAACTACTTTGTCATCAAATGACATGTGGTATTTGTTTATATGTACTCAATGAGTATGGTTATGAGATGTTGAAATGTTTTGTATAAATAATTACAAAATTTTACAAATTAGTATCATTCTTACACATAAAGGGACATTAAACTACTACTTTATGTACTTATTGTATTTTTAGAATAAATAATTATTTTTTATGTATAATCTATTAATTCATAAGTCATATTAAAATTGTTGCTTATATACACTTAATTAATAAAAAGGATATATAAGAAATTTAAAACTTTTATATAATGGCTTACATGTTTAAAATTATTGTTTATTATGTTCACTATATAAATATTATCATTCAAACATAAGAATGTTCAACTGTAAAAAATATAAATTATTTTACCGATAAAATAAATAGAGAATGAAGTTTGTAGACAGAATTTTAGTTAAAGGAGGAAAATTAGCAAATTTATAAAAAAAAAAAACGAAAAATGCAATGATGGATCGAATTTTTTTATGTCATTTTTAATAATAAATATTAAAAGATAAAAAATTGCGGAGAAATTATAATGGCTAATTTTTTTTCTATGTTTCAAGTATAACCTCAATTCAAATTGAAAAAGAGTTAATGAGATAATTTATGTCTAATCAATTACTTTCATTTCATAATTTTTTCATAAGTCAAAACTCACCTACAAAACAGAAAATTACATAATTAATACAGCCAAATAAAATTCACTCTTATACATATATAACCTAAATATCACTTATTCATATAAAAAGATCACACATACAAATGTAATATCATAAGTTTTTTTTTTTTGTACTCTTAGATGTAGTCTTCTATTTCATCTTGTTACTCAATTTCTTCTCCTCCTTCAAGAGTTTGGTTTGGAAGCTTCTATTATGTTGTGGTTATATTGGATCAACATCAATTTTTCAATTTCGTATCAATAGCTTTTTATGTTTAATATCTTCAAATAAATAAAAAACAAAATAAATAAATTAAAACATCGATGAGATAAAACGGTTATAGAAATTCACCAAATTCTCTCTATGGCTTCTTTGTACTCTTGCATGTAATCGTCTGTTCCATTTTTCCTCTTTCAATAATTTGGTTTTGATGCTTCTATTATGTTGTGGTTGGGCTCGATCAATATCAATTTTTCGATTTTCGTATCCATGGCATTTATATGTTCAACATTTTAAAATAAATAAAAAACAAAATAAAATAAATAAAAAACCTTGATGAAATAAAATTGTTATAGAAATTCACCAAATCAGAAGCTTGGGTGGTTCAGCGTTTTTTATTTTCTTCATGACTCATCCATCATTTTCAATATATCAGCATGTGATATAATCAAAATGATTATTAGGAATGGTACGATTATCGGTCATCCTCATTATACGTGACTCCTTCTTATAAGATATTTTGTATGGATGTGTAGTTGGAAGATATATGCCACTTGATTTTTCAATATCAAAATTTGAAAATACATAGACCATTCATTTCATGATTTCGTGCTTGAACATCTTTACTAAGGGATTCTTGATTGAATAATGAATCTAATTATACTGAAAACTCAATTAATATTTGACATTAAATAATTAAAACAAAAATATATGTTTTATGAATTATGATGCAGATTATTATATGCATTTGCAAATTTATAATCATTATATTATATTTTTAATTTTTCAATAAAATAAAAGAATTGTTCTCTCAGAAAGTGACATAAGAAAATTACTAGCTTTTTTCTTGTTATACGCATCGAAGAAACATTATTTCCCGGAATGCGCATGGAATGTATTATTTCCAACCGCATTCAATTTCGCTTGCCCCACGGGAGATGTCCATATCGCCGCCGCCGAAGACGAATTGAAGGCTGCCAACATGCAACACTAATTCGCCTATGGCAGGAGAGAGATGGCCCGATGTGCACCTCGCCTATAGCAGGGGCGACTTGGGACCTGCAAAGCTGCATGCATGCCACGTCGTCAGTGGCAGGGGCGAAATGGCCACTTCGCCGGTGCCAGGGGTGAGTTGGCAAACGTGCCTTCCCCATGCAGCAGCAGCATGTATTGGACGTGGAGGGGACAACTTCATGTATAAATGGGAGAGGGGGAGGGGACCAACCTTCAAATAATTCCATAACGTAAGTGTGAGGGTTTGAGGTTGGCAAAATAAATTTTTTTTTTGTTAAGGAGGTTGTGAAAAAAAATGAGCGAATCAAGTGTTAATACGAATGAAAATTTAAATAGACTTGATTCGGTTCATATTGCTGCACATCTGAATGAAAAGGCTAGTGAGATCGTTAAAGTTTTTTTAATGTTTTTGTTATTGTTATGCCTCTGGTTATTATTTTTGGAATTATCATCGTTGTTATTGTTATTATTATGATTATTATGAATATTGTTAGTATTATTGTCATTGTTATGCTTGTTGTTATTATTATTATTACTATTATCTTGATGTTACTATTACAACAACTGATATTATTACTGGTATTGTTATTATTATTCTTAATAAAATTGGTGTTGTCATTAATATGATTATTATGTGATGGTTGCTACAGTTAGTATTTTTTTTTTGTGATTATCGTTGGTATTGTTAGCGTCATAATTAATTGTTATTATTAATAACACGTTATATTCGATATTATTGTAACTATTATTGGTAGTGTTATTAGTGTCGTTATTATTGTTAGTGGTATTATTATTTTCGATATTGTTAGTGTTATCAACAATTGCGATGGTTGTTACTATTGTTAGTATTACTAGGACTGTTATTGTTAGTGTTATTATTGCTGTTAGTGCTGTGTTGATCCCCAAGGGTTAGTATTTATAACTTTGATGACAACGGTTATTATGGTTATCACGATTTTTGTTTGTATTATTACTGTTATTATTATTATTGTTAATAATATGATATTTTTATTAGTATACTGTCATTAGTGCAACTAAATATTGTCATTAGTGCAACTAAAGTTATTATTGTTATTATTATTGTGTTGGTGTTTGTGACGATTGAAAAAATTGATTCGTGTTATTTCGAGGTTGCAACCCTCCCGCGTGCTAGAGCCGTACGGGATATTGGTGGATGTGTTTCCGTCAAACCCACCTGATCCGTTGATGGATGCTAGAAGACAAATGATAGAGCCTTATCTAATACGCTCGGGATTCTACTATGCGGCCAGAATCAAAAGTTTCCAATATGATAACCCTCTGATAAGTGCGTTTGTGGAAAGATGGTGTCCCGAAACCCATACGTTTCATCTTCCATGGGGGAGTGCACCATCATCCTCGAGGATGTTGCGATGCACCTGGGGTCCCGATAGATAGAAATCCCGTGAGTGGGATGTTGAGATCCTGGGGGTGATCTTCCGCAGAGACATTTGGCAGTAGTGTAATGAGCTGCTAGGAGCCGTGTCAAGTGGACACGAGGGGTCCACGAAATACAACATTAAGTTGAAATGGCTTCGGACCCGCCTGCAAGAGATGCCACTAGATGCATCTGATGACATGCTCATGCAATATGCTCGGTGCTATATCTTGTATCTGTTTGGTGGGGTGCTCTTTCCGGACAAGGCAAACAACACCGTGCATGTGAGGTTCCTGCCGCTGTTGGACAATTTTGATGGGATTAGTGGATATAGTTGGGGAAGTGGAGTGCTGTGTTGGCCCTCAACGTTTCCTATAAATGCACGCTCACCACTACTACACCGTTCAATTATACCGACGGCTGTACCGACGGCTTAGCCGTCAGTAAATATTAATACCGACGGTTTAGCCGTCGGTAAAACTCCGTAGGTATTTATTTCGTCGGTAATTATTATCGATGGCCCCGATAAACCGTCGGTAATATTATTGTAATTATACCGACGGCTAAACCGTCGGTAATTATCCCGTCCAATTTTTTAAATTATTCATATTTTACCGACGATTTAGTCGTCGGTATTATTTAATAAATTCCTTCAAATTACCGACGGCCAAGCCGTCGGTAAATATATAATTTTTTTTTTTGAAATTTATTTCGGAGCTCCTTATGAACCTGATTTAGATTGAATTATGAACCTGATTTAAATTGAAGCGAGATAAAACAAAGCGTATTAAATAAAAAAACGTTTATCAATAAATCCGAATACAAATAAAAAATAATATTAGAATGTCAGACGAATACAGTCGAAAATGAAATAAAAAATGTCAAACATAATCTGGGTCATCATCAGCATCGGGGGAGCCAGTACCCGGGGCATCAGTCTGCGGTGGTGGCGGCGGTGGTGGCGGTGGTGGCGGTGGAGGGAAGTCTGGCAGCAGCGCAGAGGACGATCCGCCGCTCCGCATCTGCGTGAGGAGGCTGTACATGTCCGCCTAGGCCTTTCGCAAGTCGGAGACCTCCTGAGACTGGGTCTGCACAGTAGACTCCAGGGCAGCAACCTCCGAGCATTAGCCTCTGCCTGCTGTAAAATCTCCCTGTTAAGCATGACAACCCTCTCTCTAAGGTCGGGAGCACTAGCAGTGTCGGCGTCCTCATCATCCGGAAACAGCGGAGGGTGCTGATGGGAGGGAACCACCCCCATGCCGTAGATCCGCCCCCTCTTGCGGCCTCCCGCAAAGCGAGTCCACAGCGCAGCCTCGTCTATCGGAGGGGGCTTTGGACATCCAGCCTCCATCAGAGCCTGACGCTCAGCCTGCAGCCTCTTCAGCTCGGCTAGGAAGGCCTCCTGAAAAAAAATGTGATTAGTACGTGCGACACATGAGTAAGACAATATAAATGAGGTGTTACGAAACCTGAAACTTATATTGACGTCCACTGATCGCTTGTCGACCCACAACTGATCCTCCTTCCTTGTGTGGGTCCCCTCAAACACCTCACTATGTGTGGGTGTGCAGCCCAGCTCCACCGTCTGTTATTAACAATAACATTTACACAAGGCAGGAAACGAAAATAAGTAAGGAAAATACAAAGAAAACATGATATCTAGTACCATCCTGTCTCTAGTGGCCTCGTACGTGGTGGAGCCCCCCGTATGAAGTGATCCACCCGTCGAGGATGCTCTGTTCTGCTTGTTGACCTCCTTGAGCTTCTTGAAATCCTCCTGCCTCCAAAACTCGACCAGCTGGTCCCACAGGTCATCTCGTATCCACGGGTGAGGTGCTCCCT
>JASCZI010182062.1:12938-26043 GCA_036250425.1 Stylosanthes scabra
CAAGCCGTCGGTAATAATATCACCGACGCCTGCGAAATGCGGCGTTTCATTAATCCAAAAAAGCGGAGCGTACCGACGGCTAGGCCGTCGGTATTATTGACGAGCCGAATTCAAATTTTCTCGCCACGATAATATTACCGATGGCTAGCCGACGGCTAAGCCGTCGCTGTAATTACCGACGGCTAAGCCGTCGGTAAAAGCCACAACAACTCCATTTCTGACGACGGCGATGTTATCGATGGCTTAACCGTCGGTAATTACCGACGGCTTGGCCGTCGGTATTATTAAGCCGTTGTGGCGCCGTTTGGCGCGAAATGATTTTCATTATTACCGACGGTCTAGCCGTCGGTACGCAGCGCCATTTTTCCCCAAGGTTTAGCCATAAATTTACCGACGGCTCTATTACTTATATCGACGGCTAAGCCGTCGGTACACACCGTGCTCCTTAGCCGTCGGTAATAGCCGTCGGTACAGAGCTACAATGTAGTAGTGCACACAAGCCCATGGCCACTTGAACTCTCCATCCCCTTCTCTCTACAACTTTTTACATTATGCTAACTTATTTTCATGCTGCTCTCACTCCAACGGATATACCATGAAAGTCATCCCCAAATGAATAACGTTCTTCAACCATCGTGGTGGGAGATCATGAATGAAATAGGAATACCTGTCGCTAACTACATCTATGAGAATGAGTGGATTTGGGAATTAATAAAGGAGACTGTAGGACGAAATTTTAACCGGTGGTAGTTCTCCTGAACATCCATCAAGTAAAATTGCGTCGTAGCATTCTCCAAGGGATTGCAATGGCTGAGATATGACCACCACCTCCTACAACAAGCCTATGGTCATCCCTTTATACTAGAATACTTAGCCTTGTTCATAATGTTACCAATCTACGTCTTGCGTTCATTATACTATTTCAATAATTTACAACGACTCACAATTTACATAGTTCGATTTTATTTTAATTCCAACAGTCTGTTTTTTTTCATATTTTTATTTTTTATCTATTCGAGTTGATTTTATCCTGCATTTAGGTACACAAAAAGAGGGTGGAAAAAAAGGATAATATCTAATTTTCAGTTAATTCGGAACATAGAATTAAAAACAACGTGACTTTACAATTAATAACACATGTATATATTATATAACACTTGCCTTTTTTATACATAAAGAGATCTATACCATATTTACACAAAAAAAAATGTCAACCCGTTCAATGCATGCTATTGTTGTACGTAGTCTATTTTTTTTTTCCCTATTATATACATAAGTGGGACACGAAAAGAAATCCTTGCAATGCATGCCATTTTTTGTGCGTAGCCCATCCTTCACATTTCGCCTATGCCATGCAAGAAGTGGGAGCAGCTTTTTGTAGCTGCCAACTCTCTACAGCCAATGGCGAAATGGGCAACATCTCTTCTTCGGCGGCAGTGAAATGGACTCCATCTCTTCCTCGACGGCGACGAAATGGAACCCAACTCATCCTCAGCGGCGGTGAAATGCGCATTGCTGAAAATAATGAATTTCATGCGCATTCCGGGAAATAAAGTATTTTCCATGCTTATTCGAATAAAAAATCCAAAATTACTTATTGAGGATTTCCTGAACCGCAGCATAAAGGGAGATAATATATATAAATAAAAGCAATAATAACCTATTTGTAAGAATATGTACTTTCTTTTATACTATGTTTATTTATTTTTAACTACTTTTCATCGTCAAAATCAAAATTGAACACGATTAATACTTTAACTCGGTGCATTAGTGTACATTACGTTGATATTGTAGAACAAAATTCTACAACAATAATTTTCCCACATCCAGTGAAAAATAATAATTCGAATTTTGACCCATAGAATAGAACAATTCAATAATTAAATTTTGACATTAAATAATTGAAATAAAAGTGTATGTTATATGAATTATGCGGCAAATTATTATGTACATTTGCAAATTTATAATAATTAAATTGAAAAGAACATAAATATGTCAACAAATTAGAAGATAGATTATATGTACCGTGTTTTTGCTAAACCTACATCACATCATATTAAGATTATCCCATTGATAATTTAATTAAATAAATTATAAAATTTTGTATCTCGTCGAAAGACTGCAATTAGTATTAGTATTACCAAATTATTTTCAGTCCTTCTACATCGTCACTGATAAAAACAAAACACTAAATAACTGTGTTGAAAAGCATGACAATTTATTATTAGTCTTTCAACATTTTTAGAAAATTTTATCACTTAATATAATTTGGTAATTATAAAAAAAATTATAATAAAATTTCGAATCACTATGTACGTTAATAAAACAAATAAATGATAGAGTTAATGTATTTTAAAATAAAATTAACCTTATCATTCATTAGAATAATTTTAACAAAAGCAATCTTACTCTTATCAAACTTTGAATGTATTTTCCAAAGTTTTATAATCCTTGATTTTATTCTCCACGGCTTATCATCACACAATTCACTATAAACAATATTTTTTATAGATCGTACGTAATAACTAATAACCATTATGCATAAAAAATAATAGAATTTAAATTATGCTTGAGTATTTTTGAAGAACAATAAAAAATTTAAAACTACAATGAAATCAAAACCCATCAATCATAATATATTACAATTTCATGGAAAATTTTCAAGTATAATTCACCATCATATCAAATTTTTTATTATAATTATTCCGTACATTTAAAATATTATACTATTGCATATAAGTTTAAATCACACATTTAATTATATTTTCAGTTCATGATTAAATACAGATTGATTTTCTTAAAAAAAAGGCGTTATCTTGGACGTGCACAAAGTAGAATAATTTATTAAATTAACTAATCAGTGATATGCAATAATTGGTGATTTTATTTTGATTTTTTTTTCATTTCGCAATATATTGCCATTTATTACTATGAATATTTTATTTTAAAAGCATTTCGTGAAAAATATTTTCGGAGATATACATATAAGTTATTCAATAATTTCTTGGCTTGTAATAAGTTATAATTATTACTTCATATATTAACAATTTATTGTATTTATAATTACGATAAATTAGATATTTATCACTAACTCAATTTTAAGAATAATATTAGATTCATTGCAATTAAAAATAATTTGGTGGTACTATTATACTAATGGATGCGTTTCTGGTCTTACATGCCGCTCACCTGTAAGACCATATGACACTTATGCTGACCGTTAAAACTAGCTTCATTTATTATCAATGGTTGAGATTTGTATACCAAATATTTTCTATGGAACCCTCTTCCTAGTGTTTACCATGGGCAAGCAACCGGTCCTAATTGTTTCCCAATGACCAAGGTAAGTATCCCTGACTGCCTTGGCTCACACCCTCCACGGCTCAGAGATTTTAGATGTTTTTGTACGTTAGCTGCGGCTCAAAGCCATCTGTTCTACATGGATTCACTACAAAAAAAGTGTGAAAATTATGGCTATTTTTTGGATAATTACGGCGGTTTTTAACCGCTATTATTACCAAAAACGGCAGTTTTTAAAATCGGCATAATCGAAAGCGCCATTCCAGAAATTACGACAGTTTTTTAAAAACAGCCACAATTCCCGATGGTTAAAACAGCGATTTTTAAGTTGATTAAAACGACGATTGGAACGACCGTTTTTTCTTGATAAAATGTCGATTTTTTATTCGTTAAAACGGCGGTTGCCGTTTTTTCATAATAAAATGACAATTTTTGTTAATTAAAATGGCATTTAAAATCGCCATTTTTCTAATAAATTGACAGTTTTTTTTTTAATTAAAACGGCATTTAAAACCACCATTTTTACTAGGTCATAATAGCATTTTTTGGTTTTTAAAATGGCACTTAAAGTTGCCATTTTATTGTTTTAAATAAGTCCAAAATTTTAAATTTTACAACTAGAAATCACAAAACATGAACAAAAGATTAAATATAACATGTTTTTAAATTTCATACATAATCATCATTCGAAATTAAAGTGCAGAATCTTATTGAATATCAGGAAGCAGAATCTCTATTTCCCAAACTTAAAGGATGGAGAACTCAACCAACCAAATAATTATATAAAGTGCCAAAATGAAAACTAATGTCAAATCTATTGCTAACAATTCAATTAAAACTAAGAAAACTCTTGTGAGAACCTCGTCTGACTTTTTCATATATGTCTTTGGTAGCTTTAAGCCCTGAAACACACAAATACAGATAATTAATTAGGAGTATAATTTGTAGAAAATAAAGATAACATAGTGGCTAGAAATATAGATAGGCTTGATAAGAAATCATTATTAATTAGCAAATTGATACAACTCTTGTGAAGAGAATTTGAAACCATGCAAAAACAAAACAAAATCATTTGACTAAATAATTACCTTATCAATGCCCATGTGTGAGCTTATTGTAGAAGAACAAGTGTTTTAGAACTAGGCATAATGAAGTAGAAAGAATTGACTACCAGTATTTCAAAGTAATAATAATATTACTATTGCATAACAAGCTCATAAAAATTTAAACAACAAATGTGCAATCAAGTATGTGATTTCTAACATAAGACGAAAAAGTGGAAAACAAACTTGTATTTGATGTGTAAAGTCATGAGCCTAATGAGTTTATTGAGTATAATGATGTATGAATACTTACATCCTCTGGCTTGACTAGCCAACTTGAACTAAGTTCGCTAACATGGCACAGTCTCTCTGCATAAAATGAGAAGACATAATTAAGTTGAAGTATGAGAAATAATGATAAACCATAGAAAAATACAATATCTAATCTAATTATCTAGAAGATAGGCTTTGGGTAACCAGGTGGAAGTATGTACTTCTCATCCAGGTGCTATCTCTAAAAAAGCTCCATATGGAACTATTCTTTACAAAGCCAATTCTCTACTTCGTGAATGGGAAAGTGGAGAACAAACCACCCTTTGCTTAGTTCTTTGCACATGTTTGAATTGAAATGATTACTTGTGAACTGCAACTTTTACTTGACATTTGTCAATTAAAATTAACTTTTTTAACTTCCCATAAAGCATCCTTATTAAGTCAATGCAAGCAGAAGGCCAACATAAGTAGAAAAATGCAAGCAGAAGGAGGCCATTAGTTGGAACCATTGTCAAATTATTAATTATAGATTTAGACCTCTTGCTTGCCTATCTTATCCATAATATAGCATAGTATTACCTTTTGCTTGCCATTTCTTGTCTTGTCTTGGCAACTGATTGTAGCTGCACATATGTCCTCACCCTGCAAATAAAGCTAAAATGTATTAAGAAGAGAATTATTGAGGAAATAGTAAAGAACCTAGGGTAGAGCAAGTGTAAAAGAAAGAGTGTAGTGTAGTACCTCCCTGTTGTTGATGACAAAAGTTAAAGCTAAATTGCAGGGGCTCTATAGACTGCTCCTCGTCCACGTCACAACAACTCTTCTGTGTTTATCCTCTTCCAAAACTGTTAATTTTTCCTTCATGCAAAAATTTACAAGTGAATAACCATTCCTAAGGATTGAAGTTGGCAATTTTTCCTTAAACTAATCATCAAGCAAGAACAACTGCCAAAATAAGAATTAACATTTAACAATAATATAGAGTGAGAAATGAAGAGGGAATTACAGAAACTCACAGGAAGGTACTTGAGCTCTTTCTTCATGATGGCTAGAGTGCTGCCAAGGCAACCTAAACGCTATCAAAAATGAGGTCAAAAGCAAATTAGTATTGATAAAATAATTCAATTTGAGAAATATTTTATCAACAAAAATATACACAATGCACTTCCAACCCCTCCAGTAGATGTTAAAAATAAGATAAAATAAGATAAGCATAGATAAACATATACTCCTTTGATGAATAGGGCATTAATTCACATTCGAAAGACGCATGTTGGGTGAATGTTTGAAAGTTCTAGGAGAGAGATATAGGAGCCTTACTTGTACAAATAGGCAGCTATCCCCAAAATTATAATCAACAAAACAATATCAATATAGAAGTTTCGACTGGATCGAAGCTGGATGAAAACAAAAAATTCATGAGATATCAATTGATTTTCCATGGAGCCAAGTAGAAATGCTTCAAGCTTCTGTTTGGAAACATAAAAGAAAAATAATAAGACATGACATTAAGCATGGAGGATTAAAATGAAAAACATAGACTGCACACTAAGAATTTACAACTAAACCAAGCAGAGATATTCCCATATAGTTCATTGAAGGGAGAACCTAATCTGTCTCCTCAACCATCATATATCTACATTCTAATATTATCTTACACTGTAAATTTCTCAATTATTAGATCGATTATTCCTTTTATCTTGTAAAATTTCTCTGACATTTAAAAGAAACTCAACTTCACATGTCAATTATCTTGTCACTACAGCTACCTAATTTTCACCTCTAATTCATCGATAATCTAAGAGGCTTCTTCCAAATAATGCATTGGACCTAATTAGATTATGAGATAGATAGAGTTGAAATTAGTTAATCTATCTAATAAAATAAATAATGGATGGAATAGAAAAACACAGAATCACATCAAACACAAAAAACACACACACACAAACAAAGAAATTAAAACTTAATAATCGAAGAAGAGAATAACAGAGAGAGAAAAAGCGAAACCAAAAGAATTGGTAAACTTATACAAGAATTTCACTGAATTGGTAACACTAACAAGATTTACGAAACAAAACCCTAACTAATAAATCAAAACAGTTCATACATAATAGACACAATATTTTGCACCTTGCAACGAAGATCACGACGCGGCAAGAGAGCGACGAAGAGCGGCGGAGAGCAGCGGAAGAGCACTGCCAACAAGAGTTGAGACTGTGCAATGGCGGCAGTCGTAGACTAGGGACGAGAACGCCGGCGAAGAAGATAGCAGAAGCGATGGCGACAGTGGCGGCGTTAAACCTGTGCGCGGTGGCAGAGAGAAAGCATGAAGAGAAGCTTCGAGAGAAAACTCCCACTCTCTCTCACTCGTTGGGTAATCCCAATCTCGCATTTTCTTGAAACGTTATTAGATTTTTTAATTAAAATGGTAAAAATGGCAGTTAAAAAAATGCCATAATCTCACATAATTGCCATAATTAAAACTAGCGTCTTGACAGGCACGGCCACTTTTTATATTTTTTTTAGGGTGATATTTATTATAATTTCAACTAATTTTTTGTTTTTTAATTTATAATTTGATCAATATTTATCATTTTAATATTTTAGGTCTACCATTTTTGTACTTAAAAGAAGTACGTTTAAAATAATTTATAAAAAATATTTGTATATCATCCTCTAAAATAACCTACTTAAAATAAAAATTAATGGTCACAGTGTCCTTTTTGGCTAAGGAGAGTAAACATAGGTTTAATTACATGTTATTCTTTATAAAAGTAAAAAAACTAATGTATTCAAATGTCATTCGGTTTCATCCTTCTGTTCATTTTTAAGTGGAAGCCCAAAATATGGATCTGAATGTATTAAAGTTTTCTTTTCTCTACAAAAAATGAACAGTAAAAAAAATGAAATATCGTTAGTTATTTTTTATTTTAAATTGTGAAGTATAAAAATAAAAATTAAATAAATTAAAATTTGTGATTTAGAGATATATACCGTGTAAAAATATTAAGCAATTCATTATACATTACTTTATCAATAACTTCTTGAGCCTTAAAAAACTATGAAACCATTTGTTTGATCATAAACTCACTTTTGTGAAGATATCTAAATGTTTGTAACAAAATTGTATTTTAATTGAGAAGAATAATTATTACAAGCTTGGCCTGTCAAGAGTAAAGCCTTAAGAGTAAAGCATGGCCTGGCCTGTTCTCGCCCCTAGCAGTGATTGGAGCTTTGGTTCAAAAGTTATGGTGGATTGAATGTTGATGTGAATAGTGAAGTTGGGTTCTCTTTTCTCTCTTCTCCTTGTCTTTGAGTGCGCTCTCTCAAATTTGGGGATCGGATGCAAAATGAAAAGTAAATAAAGTGTGTGGTGTTTTAAGTGAGGGACATTTTTGTCTTTTTTTCATTTGCCTAACTTTAGGCCAAAATTTTAAATATAGGTGTTCCCGTTTTAATTCTAAGTATTTTTTTTTATTAATTTTACATTTTTTCTCATACGATATACCAGCTAGACATAAGACGGTACTGGTAGTTAAAATGTGTTTTTACTCTGTTTTGCACGATTAATTATATTTTCCCACTCGAAAAAATCATCCGAATCCAAACTTTATTGTTAAATTTTCAACTTTTGAAGTTTGAATTTTTAACCCGGCGCTCTTTTAGATATACGTAGTCTCTTTTATACTTTTTCGGATCTTACAGACCTTATTCATATGTATTCTTTTTTTATTCAGGAAACACATATCACATTTTTTTTATACTTAAATATTGTTATTATATAATGTGTAACAAAAAATAGAGAAATAAAAAACTCCTATAACATCACAATCACAAAATATTTTCAATCCCCAAATTAAAAATGGGAATTCATCACATTTGAATGAGATACTGGATTCGGCATTTTAAGTTACTTACCAAACTAATCGGATAGAATTGAAGAGGAGGAGATGGGCTTCGCGTGGTCGCAAACGGTGCGGTGATCGGAGCTCTGGTTAAAAAATTATGGTGGATTGAATGTTGATGTGAATAGTGAAGTTGGGGTGCTCTTTCTCTCTTCTCCTTGTCTTCGAGTGCGCTCTCTCAAATTTGGGAATCAGATGCAAAATGAAAAGTGAGTAAGGTGTGTAGTGTTTTAAGTGCGGGCATTTTTGTCTTTTTGCTCATTTGCCTAACTATGAGCCAAAATTTTAAAAATAGGTATTCCGATTTTTATTCTAAATATTTTTTTCATTAATTTTGCATTTTTATTTTTCTCATACGCTGTTTCGGCTAGACATAAGACGGTACTGGTAGTTAAAATATCGTTACGCATTTTTACTCTGTTTTCCACAATTAACTATATTTTCTTACTCGAAATAATCATCCAAATCCAAATTTTATTGTTAAATTTTTAACTTTTGAAGTTTTAATTTTAATCCGTCCAGACGCTCTTTTAGATATACTTAGTTTTTTTTTTTTTTTACTTTTTTGGATCTTACGGACCTTATTTATTTAGTGAAATAAAATACACATATCTTTGATAAAAATAGAAAAGAATTTAATATTTTTAATAATTTATAACAAATTTTAATTTAATACATATAACATTTGAAAATTGTTTTAAAAGAATTCTCTTTTTCATTTTTTATAACTTCTACATCTTATTTTTTTTTTTTTTTGCAATTTTTCGTCAATTTTAAAAATTTAATTTTATAAGTAAGAAAAATAAGAAGCAAATAAGAAAAAATGTAAAATAAATAAATAATAATACATGTCATTTTAAAAAGGAAAAGAAATAGATTAATGAATTAATTTTATATACATGAACCTTTTTACTTTACCATTAGTAATGCATACTTAAAAATTAAAAAAATTACTTCTACAAATTCAATTAAGATTATAGTTTGATAAGTTTAATATATCAATAATTTTTAAAGTTGTTTCAAGTTTATTATACTATTAAATAATTAAAGTTTTTAACTTAATTTAAATATATGTAATACGAAAAAGTACTCTATGTTTAAGATTTCTTCAAAATTTTAGTTTATTTTTAAAACATAATAGTGGTTATTATATTATTTATTCTTTGTTTCATTAACTATATAAATAAAACATTGGTAAAATCTTTTATTTTTATTAAATATTAAATTATGTTGTTAATGAATAAAAGTATAAATTTTTTCAATTAATTTTGATTTTCAAATATTCTTGTTAGTTGTCAAATTTTTTTTCATCCATATTTTATAAGATACCATAGAAAGAATTAAAACATCATAGCACTTAGATATATTGACAATTAATTGACAAATATAATAGTAATAATTATATCATAATTTTAATAAATAAAGCACATAAAAAATATGAATAAATTCATATGTATTTTGGTAACACTCAAAAATAATAAAAAAATTCTAACAACTACTATTCAGATAATCTTTATAATTTTAAATAAATTATTTAATGTATAAAAATATTTCATTTTTCAGTTTAACATGAAGGTTGAAAATTAGAATAAAATGAACAAATCAAAAGAACATAAAATAAACTAAATATCCAAACATAAAGAAAATCAAATCAAAAGTAAACAAATAGAGTCAATAAATTTAATTCAAATTTTAAGCAGCCAAATGTAACAACCCGCATAATAATAATAATAATAATAATAATAATAATAATAATAATAATAATAATAATAATAATAATAATAATAATAATAATAATCTTCTAAAATTTAATTTAAATTTATAAAATAGTTATTTGTTAGGTTAGTATTAAGAATGTGTATAAATAGGAGTGAGTACTGAAATGAGAATATATACTCTCAACCCTCATTCTTAATCCTCTTTTTCTTAAAAAAAAAAAAAAATAGGGTTCTTTGTATTCAAAGAGACTCCTCCAAAAGTAAATTAAAATGTTTCAAATCTTTTTTTTTATGTTCTTCCTTTTTATTTATGTATGTCATTTAATAAATAATAGTGGTTATTATATTATTTATTCTCTGTCAAAACTTGGAATAAGAACCTTCGGTAAGTAAGGGAAGTGTACTTCTATTAGGATACGAACCTTCGATAAGAGAAGGGGACTCCCTTGGGTATGAACATTCGGTAAGGAAAGGGGACTCCCATATGATAAACGGTTGAGCTCAATTAGTTAAAAGTAAAGATAAGACGTTTCTTTGTTCATCATGTTATTAAGCATGTATGGTTAGTTCATTCAAGCATTTTTTTTATTTATTATTTATTATGTATTTATTTTATTATTTTATTAAAAATCTCATAAAGTGGGTTGGAGGTCTACTGAGAATTTTGTGTTCTTATGTTTTTTTTTTTTATATACTAATTCCAGAAGAGAAGAGTACGCTGGCCGAAGGTAATTATCGAATATGTGCCACCATATTTTAGTATACCATGGAAGATCCTATGAAAAAAAGAGTGTTTTGGATAATTCATTTATTTTAGGATATTATTTAACAGTAGATTTAATTAGTATTAAAGACTCTATTTATTTGTTTATTTTTTCTTTTCTGGTTTGTTTTAAATTTTTGTACACAATTCTCCCTTATTTTTATTTGAGTTTAGCTAACTATTTTTTAGTTATTTCGTAATAAAAAAAATAATAGTAGAATTCGAACTATTATACATCACACCCATTCGACTTATTATACACCATAGATTTTGTCCATGTATTCTTCCATTGCTATATAGTGAAATTTCTTGTCATTCTTTCATTGCTCTATATTAAAATATAATAATTGTCATCATTGTCCAAATATTTTATTATTTGAAAAAAAAGATAATTTGGGGTTAAAATACATAAAAAAAAATTGGGTATCAAAACCCCATATTCCATTTATATATTATTGTTATAGAGTTGGTTACACACGGAATTAAATACTACTTTATAAATAAATAAAAAGAGTCTTATAAATTCTATATAAATTATTTTTACTCCTACAAAAACCTAACCTCTTTTATAATAAATACTTTTTAAATAATCTAGTGCAAAAAAATATAATATTTTGTTAATTAACAAAGTTAAAATTTAAATTAAATTAGATGTTATTATCACTTTTTGGTTTGACAAAATTAAATTCAAGTACAAAAATAAATCTTAAATAAAAATAAAATGAAAAAATGTGTATTTTCTTTATTTCAGCAGGGAATAAATTGTCCAAATTCAAATCTATTATATTGAATCGCTTTTTTGAATTAGCATCGTATATTTATATGTACTCAATAAGTATGTCAAGAGATAAAGAATAAAATTAAAAAAAATAAAAAATAAAAAAAAGAAAAATTACATCATTAATCAAATACGGAGAAAAATTATGTCATCCCTCCATTGTATTCTGACATATAATCTTCTTTGTTATTTCTCCTTTTTTCTTCTTTGATCCGTATAATAAAAATAAACTAAATACTTGAATCTAGATACCAAAAGTAAAACAGAGAAAAAAAGTAAATTAAACAATTGCTTTTGATTATTGAAATTACATAATAAATAATTACAAAATGAACATGAAAAAATAAATAAAAAAATTTGAGGTAGAAGAAGAAGGATGAGAAATACTATAAATATGATAATAAAAAACAACAAAAAGGGTTAAACTGCTGATTGGTTGTTCCTCTTTTATAGGATAAAGGTGGGTTAATAGGTTTTAAAAAAACAAAACTGTTTTTGAAATTGGGAGTTAATAAATTTTAAAATAAGAGTAATTACCATTTTGTCCATTTATTTTTCTTTATGACATGAATTAATTAAGGATAAATATAGTAAAAAAATTAGACACCAAACATTCCTATTGCCATTATATATTGTTATATATTGTTATGGATGAAATTACTGCAGCATCATAAACTGCCAAAAATAAATAAAATTATGGAACTTATTGTTACCTGCCTTAATTCCATTCCATTTTAAGCAGTTTTTTTTGGTAGTGATTTTTGGCTGTTGTGTTGGGCCCTTGCGTTTTTGTATTGTATTGGATCGAACCCCATGTGTGCAGTTATTCAAAAATAAGAAATTGTTTAGGTCGGTTTTATTTTTATCTTTCTTAATCTTATTTTGTTTCACTATTTTCTCTTTATCTTCATGCACGTATTGCAAGACTAGTTTTTGTTACCATCATAATGCATTCATGATTGTCATCAATTGCTAACAGATTTTGTACTTGAACTGCACACCTAGCAGCTGATGGTGGTATTATATAATTGTATTGTTTTATTTTTATTATTTATTAGGGCAAGTTACGCATATAATATAATTGGCCTCAAAATTTACTGGATTACACCTTTCAGTGCAATATGATGCAATTGCACCAAAATCAAAAATGTATAGAAACCGTGGGAGGTTTCAATGGTTTCTGGTAAAAGTAAAAAAAAGGAAAACAGCTACGGGGTGTCACGGTTTTCGTGCAAGTTGTGGCAAATGGGATTGAGCAAAAACAGCTGATGGGTGCCACGGTTCTTGTGCTAATGGCAATGTGAGCAAAAACAGCTTGTGGGTGC
>JASCZI010182063.1:4234-21829 GCA_036250425.1 Stylosanthes scabra
ATTAAATTATAAGGTTACCTTTTTAAGAATGTTTATTTTTTTCAATATATTTTTTATTTTATTTTTCTTTCAATATGCCATAATTTTTCATTATTATTATTTATGGTTTTTTTTTTAATTTGCTCCATATCAATAAATCATATTATAAAAAAGATAATAATAATAAATATAATACACAAGAACCACAATTATAAAAATATACTATGCCTAATAAAAAAATTTTCCAATCCAATAAGTCAAAATTTTAATATTCAGCTCATTTTTCAATTTCAACTTCCATCTAATTTGTAAATTTTTTTTCTTAAACAATCAAACACCAAGATTTTAAAAATTGGAAGAGAAAGAAAGAGGAAGGAAAAGAGAAAGAGAGAGGGGACAAGGAGAGAAAATGATTTTTTACATGATAAAAACTGATTTTATATGATAAAATTGGTTTTATATCTGAAAAATTAGTTTAAGCTTAAAAATCAGTTTAAATTGGTTTAAACTGGTACACTATATTATAAACTGGGTTTAAACCAGTTTGCTGTTTGAAAAAACAGTTTGGTTTAGTTTTCAAACCATTTAAAACAGTTTAGTTCAGTTTCAGTTCAGTTTAGCCAATAACTACACCACGCACACCCCTAGTGATGTATGCTCTGTTTTGATTATATGAATGAATTATTGTATGCCTTGGTTGAGAATTATCTTTAATGAATGATTATGCATTGAATGTCACTTTTATCATGTCTTGCTAATTGAGTGAAATGAGATCAGAAATGATGAATTTGTTTAATGATTGTGGAGGTAAAAAGATGATAGCTGATTTTAATCCCTTGAAAACTAGAGGCTTGAGAGGTTTAAGGATTTAGAAAGCTTTGTAAGTAAGGCTTGTTGAACTTGTAACCTTGTGAAATGCTAATAGAATGAGGAAGTTCTTTGATTCAAATAAAAATGCTAAGGCTCTAAGCATCAACGGCCAAAAGATTGAAAAACCAAATGCTGGATTGTGTTGAGGAGAGGCTAAGGTCTAGATCCAATGGAGTGCTTCGTCGCTTGGCAACTTGAGCCTAAAAACTCGGGATTGTTCGATCGAAAGCCCATTCTAAATAACTGCTTCAATGAGACAAATGAGCTAAAAAGGTAATAGATTTAAAGGCTATATGCTTGTGTTGAAATGTTATGAGGATAGGCTTGAGCTAGTAAATCCAATGGGGTGCTTCAACACCTAGCAACTTGAGCTTGAAAACTCGGGATTATTGATTGAAGAACTCATTCTAAAGAGCCTCCTTAATGACAAGACAATAAGAGTCAAATTCCATCCAAAAAGGAGGAAAAGAAAAGAAAAAGAAGAGAAGATCATAGAACTATCCAAAAATTTCAAAAGGGTTGATCATTTTGTTACTTGGTCAAGCAAGTTCTAAAGTAAACAAAATAATTTAGATCTAAGGACTATCAATAACTAATAGAGGATTTGGACTGATTAAACTTAGAGTTTAAACTTAATATTCCCCATGCTGCGAACAAAGGAGTTGAAATGTGATTTCAGCTTGCTTGAGGACAAGCAAGGTTTAAGTTTGGTGTTGTGATGCATGACCATCATTATGGATTTCTTCTCCTAATTCATGCAGGATTCTTCATATAATTAACCTAAAATAATGGAAATTAGTAGATATGTTTGTAAATTGTTAATTATTAGATTTTAGAGGTACTTTGATTATTTTGTTGTTAATTTACAGGAAAAAAATGAATAAAGAAGCTTGAGGAGCAAGAAACAGAATTGGAGTAGAGAGCCCACGCCTAGGCATGGAACTCGGCGCCTAGGCATCACCCAGCACCATCCAAACCCACGCCTAGGCACCCAACCCAAAGTCTAGGCCTCAAGTCCAACAACACCACGCCTAGGCGAGACATCCAAAGTCTAGGCGTGGCCCAGCCTTGCACCAAGCTCATGCCCAAGCGCTAGCACCAACGCCTGGCATCCAGAATCAGCCTTCAACACAGTCCACGCCTAGTCTAGTTTTTCATTGAAGTTTTCTATCCTTTGTACATTGCAACTTTATTAGTAAAAGAAGTATTTCAGTTCTATCTTCTCTCTCTCAAGATTCTATCTTTCTCTCTTTCTTTTGAGTTCTTTGAATGTTCATGCATTCAAGAACCATCTTCATACCTTTCTTTGAGTCATTCATAATCATGAGTGGCTAAACACACTTAAGATTAAGGAGGAGGAGCTCTATTTTATCAAGCCAATGGATTAATCCAATAACATATCAAAACCTGCAAGTTTCTATCAATATTCAAAGGATTCATCTTGTTCAACAATTAGAAAATCAAGTTCAACCGAGAGGCATAATAGATTCTTACTTTTGGTTTAATTTCTATACTAGTTCATGAGATTAAACATATCATTAGATGGTTTGTGCATTGTCAAGATTGAAGTTTAATTGAATAAGTGACATAAAATTTGGTTTTGCATTGATCTTGATGTAATAAACTAGTTCAAGAATGATCTTTCACATTTGTTCTTTGCATTAGAGATGATGAATTGAATATATGTGCCATTATATGAATATGTATTTTATCACATAGATGATTGATTTGCTTCTTGTTTGATTCTTTGTCATGATCTTTAAAGATTCAATTTGCTGATGAGTAATTAATCTTTCTTGTTTTAATTGTTGAGTTTGAGAAAATAGACATTCAACATAATCAAGAATCATTCCATATTTCTTCATGTAACTTAGAGATGAGCACGTGGTTTAATATGCATTAGAATCTTTGATGATTAGATGAGGTTTGTTTGAGATTGAATATGTGACATCTAATTCTTTCCAAGAATCTTGTTGATTGATAAAGGTTAAAATCAAGATATGTGAATTATTTCTTTGCTTGTTTGATTAGTCAAGAGATTGAGGAGAGAGTAGGTTAAAGAGAAACTAGATTACTAAGAGATTAGGATTTAGTTATACTAGGATTCATGGTGAATTATTTAGTTATAGCTTGCAGAAAAATAAAAAGTTATGAAGTTGTGTTTGTGAATATCTCCTATCCCTTAATCTTGTTTCCTTTTATTGATCTTTCTTAGTATTTGTTTGCATTTGCATGATTAGTTGCTGTCATTTGTTTAAAGATTTGTGTTCTTGCATGTTTTTGTTTAATCTTTGCTGTCCTTGCATTGTTTTCTAGTTTAGTGTTGCATTAATCTTTGATTAATTGATTTGATCTAATTAGAGAGCTACATTGGAAGTGTTGCTTAATTCCCCTTTCCTCGTGGGAACGATAACCCACTCTTTTGTGGTACTACTTGATCCGATATACTTGTCAGATTGTTGCAAACTCCTTGTTTGAAAGAATTCATCGCATCACATTCCCATTGCATAATATGGTATCTCCATGGCCTTTCTCAATGTGGGATGTTATCAGGCCCATCAACCCTAAGGCTTCAAATGGTCATCAATTCATCCTTATTGCAATTGATTATTTCACCAAATGGATCGAAGCAGCATCATTTTCTAACATCACTCAGAAGGTGTTCATCAAGTTCATGAAAAAAAATCTCATCTATAGATATTGGCTGCCATAAAGAATCATTACGGATAATGCACCAAATCTTAATGGCAATGAAATTCACAAATTCTTGGATTCATTCAAGATCCAACATCATAATTCAGCTCCTTACAGGCCACAGATGAATGGCGCAGTCGAAGCTGTAATGACCCAACTTCTGGCATATCGACTGATGCCCTAAGTTAGATAGCTACCCTTCGGTCGGCCCTATTGACACTTCTACTTACGTAGATATTATTTAATACATATAAGCATGTTCATACCATTCCCCGTGAATCGTGATTTTAAACAATAGTCACAGTTAAACATATAAAAGAATAGTTGTGAAACAAAGCATAACAATAAATATATCATTCACATCAAGGAAGATCAAAACAGCACTTCATGTTCATTCATTAATTTCATCATGTACAAAAGAAAAATTCATTATCAAAAGAGAAAATATTTAGAAGTAATAGTAGTACAATAAAGACCATACCTAATAAACTTCTAACAAACCTATCCCTCTGTGTAGCTATACACGTAAGTGAGGGAAACTCTACAATACATACAAGTTATAATATGCCAAGAGTGTCTTGAACAATCTTGTGAGTGATCGAAGAGAATCCTCATGGAACATTTGTCTCTTTGCTGAAGCCAAAATAAAGAAGGGAAATACAAGATCAATATTTAAAATATTTCAATTCTTATTAGTTTCATTATCTTATCATCATAGATTCATTCATCATAATATTTCCTCATACTTTTTCTTAATTGAACTCAGACAAAACAAGTATGATGTATGCTGGTCCTAGTATAGGCAAAAGCAGAATCACAAATAGGCACACACATCCAGAGAAAATACATATGCGGCAAACAAGTATGATGTATGCTGGTCCTAGTACAGGCCATGAGCTCATGCATCGGTTGTTTTACTCGCAACCCGAAGTTATCCGATGCCCTTTTGATCGGATATGGTTTCTACACTGTGTCAGTCTACGATGTGCCACATGGGAGAACCATGCATCTTATCCGATGCCCTTTTGATTGGATATGGTTTCTCCATTGTGTCAGTTTGCGATGTGCCACATGGGAGAACCATGCATCTTATCCGATGCCCTTTTGATCGGATATGGTTTCTCCACTGTGCCAGTATGGGCAACTTTTCATAGTGACATCATATCTTTCACTTCACAGTGAGAAACAGTATCTAACTCATTTTGGGGAGCGACCCCTCCATGGTTAATCATAAACTGGTTCAACCGAACCGTTCTCATTTCATATTGGCCAACACTTAATATTCCTGGGGAATATACTATTAGTTATCTTTTTTTCTTCCTCACATTATGATGTCTTTAATATCTTAAACTCTTAGAGAACTTAGCCTTTGTCATATGATATTTCTTTAGTGTGAAATTACCATTATGCCCTTGTCTTGTGCTCTTAGTTTATAACATTTTCAATCTTTGTCTTGAAAGTTTTCATTTTACTTAGGTAACATAATTTAACAACTTGAATCTAGGTTGGTTTTGTTGTAATTACTATGATACCTTAAGTAATTTATGGTGGTACTTAGTAATTTAACAACTTAACTTATTTCTTAAAAGAGTTATTTGTAAAAAGCACTACGGAGGTGTACTAAGCAAAAATTTCATTAAAATCATATAGTTACTCAAAATACTATGTGAATTCACTAGGACACAAGGGACTCATGTATTAAAATACTCGTTTTTGTTTTAGAGGAAAACAATGTAGGGATTAAAAGATATACTTGTCGCAAGGTAGTTATCTGAATTTGAAAATCATGTTACTAGAAAACCGGGCAGCCTGGCTCCCAACATAGGCTGCTCCTTCACCGTAGCTTATTTAAATATGAAACTTTATAGTTTTAAAGTATTACTCTCAAGATTTAAATAAAGTCCATCTTCATAATTTTCCGAGTTTTGAACAGAGAGTTGTGCGTTCTCAAAGTTTGACAAAATTTGAACTAAATCAGTTATGTAAACCAAAACCTGTTTTAGTAAATTATTTTTGTAAAATTCCACAAACGTTGGATTCCTCTAAAATTTCACAACAAGACACTTGACTCATCATTAGAACCATCATGTTTGGTCCCATGCAAAAATAAGCTCTAAATCAAAAGATACAAGAGCTGAAAGTGAGCTGTCCATCTTCAAACTCTGAATTTCAGAAAGTCAGGACAGTATTTCATCTTATATATCTTTTATTCTAAAACTTATCTTCACATAAAATTCTCCAGAATGTTAGAAGACACCCTAAATATCATTTTAAAATTAAATCCACTGAATTTGGAACTCCATAGAATTTAATATGAATTTTTTGAAGTTGCTGCAGCTTTGCAAGAAAATAGATGGTTAACTAAAAAGCAACCCCACTTCAAACTTTTATAGAAAATTCTGTTTAATTTATTTTTCTCTAAAACTTTCCTGAACATAATTAGGAATATTATAAAAAAATTTCCATTTGGTCCTACTCATTTTTGAATTCTATAGAAATAGTTATAAGTAAATGAATTTAGCTACTGCTTGAGTAAAATCTGTTCTTAAAACCAGAAGACAATTTTACTTTAAAACTTCATATAAATTCATACATAAATCATTTTAAGCTAAAAATCGCCAGAATTAAATTAGACATATCAAGCTCTCCAAGGAAACTAATTTGGTTCTAATCCAACCACTTGATTGGAAGCTATGAGCGAAACAAATTGCTGCTTACTTAACAAAAGCAGTTTACATATGAAGCTGAATACCTCATCTTAGAAAATTCATTTGATCTTCAAAATTTCCAGAATTATAATAGACATCCTAATATTTAATTCAAGACTAATTTTACGAAAATACGTAAAGTATAACAAAAGTTGTGATTGAAACAATTTACTGTTATGCTATCCGAAATTTGCCAGCATCTTTTAACATCTTTTCTTGAATACTAATTTTTGTACTTATGTTTTATAATCACTTTGATAGCTAATCTTCATTTACCACTTTTTAATGGATCTAATATCTTTCTCTATATTTATTTGAGGCCTTTAGTAGCTTTCATCAACTTAGAATAATCCCAAGTTCTTATATCATGTGGCCATCATAAGCTTCATAATATAACCATAAAATTTACTTTCCATATTGATTCATCAATAAAATAATTCAATCATCATCAAGATTCATCAAAGTCATTCATCATCATCAAGAAAGCCTCAATCATTCATCAAACATCACCACATCATCAAGAACAACACTCATCATTATAAAAAGGATTATAAGCACATCAGAGACTCTAAACTAATCCTAATCCCTTACCTTTGCCTTTAAGCTTTTTAAACATCTTGTAAAGCTTGGAATCAACCTCAATAACACCTAAATAAGTCAAATAATCATAATCATCATCTTAGGCCATTCTGTCGAAACCTTAAGGGAAGGAAGCAAAGGTTTTTAACTTACCAAAACTTGGATTTCTTGAAGATGAAATTAAGTTTCCTTAGTAAACTTTCAATTTTTGGCTCTAATGCAAAGAAATGAACCTTAAACTTTTATTGTTAAGAAATTAGCTTCTTGAAGGAAAGAAAATAAGAATATTACATTACTAACTTTAGTGGAAAGTGGAGATAAAAAGAAATGAAGATAGAAAGTGAAATTGATCATAAATGAACTTGAAATTCTCTTAGCTTTTCTTCAAAAAGCTTACGGTTCTTGGCTCCTAAACACCACCAGTTGTGTAGTTCTATGTTTAAGGATGTATATGAGTGTAAATATGAATTGGAATAAAGTGAATACTTCATATATTTATTGGGTTTACTTAAGGGCATTTTAGGGATTTCTCACTTAGATTTTTACCTCAAGTTTTGTAAGATTTTAACAAGTGTAGGCCATATGTTAAAATCTGATTTTAGATAAGGTAATGATGATATTTTAGAGGGTAGGGAACTGTGGCACTTATGTTAGTTTAGGTGTTAAGTTTTGATTTAAGAAAATGGTAAGGGCACGGATTCGGTACGCCTCTCATGTTGTGTGGACCGGTGCGCAACAGAGAGGAAAGGTGGACCGGTGCGCCAAGACTGTTGGGAGCCATTGGATCTGAGCAGTGGAAGTCAATCCAGCAGTAGTGGATAACACTGCGATGGCAATCAATGATTGGAGGGTGCACAGGGGTGAGTTAACAATTAAACAAACTTTAGTGGCTTTTTAGTTAATCTGTAGGGGGTTCTTAGTGGAAAATAATTAGGGGAAATTGTTTTTAACCCAATTGTGAGTTCGTGACCTAATTTGATCGATTATCCCCTGTTCTCATCCTCTCACTCTCTGGTGTTTCGGTCGCCTGGGTTACACAGTGACTAATCCATCCCTTCACCGTGGGTCATCCACCTTAGGGCAAAAAGCACGCCACGGAACGAAATGGAATCAATGGTTTCCCAAGCCCACAGGTACCCTTCGTCATTCCATTCTTTCCGATTATCGAGTCTTCACAGTGAATTCTCCGATTTTGCCAAGAGAGAATGAACTGATTCCACCAATAGTAAGTTGGTTTTCCTTTGATTTCCTTGTCGTTATTGCTAATGCTAACACATTTGTGCAATTTTGTTAACCCAGTGTAGAGGAACAATTTTCCACCTGCGTTGGTGATGATGGCAGTGATTCCCGAGGAGAAGTTGCTTCCTCAAGAGAATTGGGAGCACATAGCCTCCTTGGTGGCCAAGGAGTTTCCAGACTTGCTCACTATGAAACTGACTTGCAAGTTTTTCCGGTCTGTAGCAGAGTCCGACGAGGTGTACAAGCATGCTAGGCTAGTAAAACTTCCTCCTTTCGCATGTTTATATTTCCTTGACAAGAGTGGAAGACGGCTGATCAAACGATGCATGCAAAGTTGGAACCCCGAGGCGATGTTCCTAAAGGGTCACCAGCAGTACTTTTCTGTTGGCAAAGAAGCACTTGGTTTGGAACTACTTAGCGCCGTTGCTTTGAATGGGCACGTGGAATCGAAATACCTTAATGCAATGCTTCTGATGTGTAACGAGGAGGGGGAAGAAAGCAGGAGACGAGGAGCTGATTCGTTCAAAAAGGTAAATGCGTCAGGGGAACTGCGAAAGTGCAGGCAGAGGATCCGAGGTTTGCTTGGCTGCGTATGGTGGGTGGAGAATACCCCATCCACCCCCGAGCAGCCTGCCTCGTGTAGGTCCGCTACATGCCCTACTTGTGGCTCGATGTCGGAGAGATATTGCGAGCATCACTTGAACCCTCATGACACGGGCGACGTCGATGTGCAATGTGACTATTGTCGGGCAGATTATGAATTGTTGGTGTTCTCTGAAATGTTATCTGCTGAAGAAGATTAGATTACCCTGTTTTATCTGCCTGGATGTAGCCCTTAGACCATATTTGTTTTATTTCTGTGGGCGTTCTGATTTGTGTCTTAGTTGTATTACTTAGTTATCAATAGCACATATAAACAGTTGAGGCAGTTGGTGTCAAGGTTAATGAATGCAGCATGGCTTCATTATTGCAACTATTTAATTATAATTATGATTGTTTAATGCAAAGCTATGGTTCGTATGGAACGTTCTTGTATTTGCAGGATGATTTAATAATCCTTGTAGCTATGGTTGGGGATTCAGGGTTGAGTAGGAGAACTGAAGATGAAGCTGATAGTGTTGTGAAGAAGAAGGAGAAGGAGTTGTAGGAGAAGGTTGAGGTTTAGGGTGACTTTGATCAAGGATTTGAAGTCTGAGGTGGAGGCCTTGAAGGCTGAGTTGGATAGAGTTAAGGGTTTAAATGTAGAGCTTGAATCCAAGAACAAGAAGCTCGGTGATGACCTTGCTGCTGCAGAAGCTAAGATTGTAGCTGTTGGTACCAGTGGCAAGGTAGGAGAACTTTGTTTTGGTTTGGTTTGTTTTGTTTCGTTGTGTTGTGTTTTGCCTCAAAAAGAATGTATCGTGTCCTAATTCATTGTTGTTTTCTTATGGTTTTTCTCTTTATGATATCAAGGGTGGTTAATCCAATGGTTTTAACTTTTAATGCATATGAATTTGATTTGTTTTGTTATGGCAGTGCTCTGGTTGACTTGTATGCTGAATTTAGGGACATAGATTCTTGCAGAAAAATATTTGATTGCATGGAGGAAAGCTGTGAATTCGATATATGTAGGAATTCGATTATTGCAGCCTACACCAAGAACAATAGAGGGGAGGAAGCTGTGAATATCTTCAAGGATTTATGTAGGCACAGGATGAAGCCTGAGCAACATGTGTTATAAAGTACTTTAAAAGCCTGTTTGGAATTAGAGGACTTGAACACCGGGGTTCAAGTGCATGGCCGAAGGATAAAATATGGGCATCAAAACAATTGGTTTGTTTTGTTGTGTTTTGTTTTGCCTGAAAAAACTATGTTACGGGCATAATAACCATTAATAATCATGCTAAAGATGGTTAACCCTGAGGATGGCACTACCAAGCATGGTAAGAAAGTGAGAAACCATGCCAAGCAGGGCTCTGTAGCAAAAAAAAAAAATCGCTAGACCCATATGTGTTTCTTTTTTTCTAACCCTGTGATTTTTTTTATGTCTGGGCCTCAGCCCCCCTTGTGACCCAAAAAAAATGGGTCTCATCTGAGGAATGGAAAACAAATTAAATGAACCACAAGACCTAATGTGGGACCCCTAAATGTGATAAAACAAAATATGGATAAATGAATAATTTTCTATGCCGATATTATTCATGTTAATGAATCAGTAGGTACTAATATAAATTTTTCCTTGTGAATGTTATTATCCACATAATTAATTAACTCACACTGCCATCTACATGTCTGATTTTGACTTTTCAATTTAGAGGAAATTGGCATTGTTTAGAAAAACATAGATGGAAGATCACAATTAATGCTTATGTGGAGAGTAAAATCTATATGGAAAAAATTTAATTTTGGATTGAATTGAGTATGAGTAAATTCGGAAAGAGAAAATTGAACATTAAATCCTGGCAAATCCGCTAACTGTTCTAAATTAAATGTTCTTAGACACTGAAATTTTTTTTTACTTCGATACTTTAATCTACAACATGCTATGGAACATTCGATTATGCCACATGGACAATATATATGTCATAATAAAAAAAACCCAGAAAAAGAAGGGAAAATATGACATCAACATACACACGTAAACAAAAAGTATTCCCGACGTGCATGCCAAAACCCCATTATGGCGCTACCACGTCACCACCCCTTTTCGTTTCATTTCTAGAAGTCGAACAGGTCTACGAACATGATGATTTCGTAGTCCGCGCGGCACAAACCACACTGCACATCCCTTCCCGCTCCGTCAACGTTGTCGCAGTCGAACCCCCCATTAATACGCGCTTCCTTGTGAATCCGGTGCATTTTGCCTCTGGTGGGGCACGACCCGGATGAGCAGACCTCCCTCTTTGGCTCCATCCACGGGATACGTCGTCCGTCAATCCACATGTAGTCTCCGTGACGTTTAACGGCAGACCTGCACGCAGCCAGCCCAGGGGAATGTTCCAGTGCAGAAAACATCTCGATGGCCTCTGCCCTTTCACGATCTCCCTTGTCTCCTAGCAGCACCAGCATGCAATAGACGTACGCGGCGGCAACGTGTCCTTCCCTTGCCGGCTTCAAAAGCATGCTGATGGCCACGTCAGTGTTGTCGTCGAGGAATGCGTGTCTCATCCCATCGCGGTAAAGGAGCTCGTGGTTTCCACACTGTATGAAGCGTTCGTGGAACTGTGGTGCATATTCTTTTCCGGCGTCACTTAGCCACGCCCGCCTCCACTCGTCCACCATGGCGGTGCGAGTGAACACGATTTCTGCCGCCCCCGCGTCCCAAAACTCCGTTGAGACGCACCTCATGCTGGAGAGGTCCCTGACCGACGAGTGCACCACGTCACTCGCAATTTTGGCCCATACATCTGGGGGCAATGTCACTAACCTACGCTGGGAACCCATTTTCGGTGCCTGCAGGGGAAAAGAAAAGCAATTGACGGAAACCATGGGGAAGTTAACTATGTATAGGCGTAAGGCTGGGTGTGTGGCTAAGGTAATTGCCAAAGGCGCGATCTTTCGTCACTCGGCAATTTACCTTCTCCCTCGATTTTCACTTTGGGCCATGACTCACCTCGAAACCACGCGACCGCCAGAAATGGGAGACGTGCAGTCGCTTCGTAATCCCATCGGCATCATTGCACTGATAGTGGGGGGATTTTACTAATCTGCCCATCACACATGATTTTTTTGTGTTTTGTTTGTGCGTTGGGGTTTAGGGTGTTTTTGGTAATTGGCATTGTTGGAGAAATCCTTCTTATGCAAGCTTTCACCAAGTATAATTAGCAAACTGGAATGTCACTTTCATCGGACGTGCCACGCGTTGCTACGTGATTGAGCTGTTCGTGACGGACTTGATGTGACCGTGACAAGAGCAGGTCTTTGCGGACCGTTCCACTCCACTCCACCCACTCACTCCCCCTACCATTCGTTCTGACCCATCCTTTTTTTTTGTTCTGGTATCCTCTCCATGCTGAGTATGGTTACATTTACTGAGTTGGTTGATTTTTCCATTAAAACGAAATTGTTTGCACAATTATTTGGCCAAATGTTTTGCTGCCCATGTCGCAGACGTGCAATATCTGACAGTGCAGCAAATAATATTCCATGGATAAAAGTCATCATTAAGTCATCGTTAGTTGAAGATAGCAATCGACCAAGTATTGAAAGGGATGGACACATGTAGTTTAAGGTAATGCAAAAGAGCTGACATGTTAATATCGTATAAATTACCTAAGAACTATTACATAGAAAGGCTTCTGGGTCTGAGCAATTAATTTTAAAAACAGCATATTACATGCAAACTTATATTGTGATGCAACTAGCTACACAGTTCCCTTCCTTTCAATGGTTAACTCCATCTGATAATTTGCCGCTGTAATATGTTGGAAGGTGCAAATGTCTCCTGGCCAGAGCTTGTAGCGCTTACAACACGTGCTCCATTCCAGACCAAATCTAAATTCACCAGGCCGTTCGCGACTGTTCCGCAGCATAAGTTGGAAAACATTCCCTCCTGGGTTTGGGGCTCCAATTATAGTCCAAATCCTATTGATGCCATAGAACTCCAGCTCTCCTCTAAGATCTGCAGGCACATACTATGCATATACAATAGCAGGTGTAAGCCACACAGCACACACAGATCAAAACATACGGGTTCAGCAAATTAAACAACGAAGCACAGATGGATCAAAACTTACTAGATCACTTCCATATGCGTCTGAAGTTGTCAATGTTTTTCTATGGCTGGAAGGTATGATTTGTCTGCAATTAAAGGATCGATTGATAAAAAATAAGGTTCATTAATTAATCGGTTAAGGAGGTATGATTAGTAACGACGACCACAGTTATGCGTAGGGATACCCTGTGAACAACATCGTTTCCGATGACCGCTTGTGCAATGCATTGTGGGAATAACGTCGTGATTCAAACTCCGTGTCTAGTTTTTCATATTTCAGGTTGAAGGTACTTTCAATTTTTGATAAAGTGGACAGCATGAGAACACGCCCAACGTACACATCTGGAATAGGACTCGTGGCTATTTCTTCATTGGACCTATCTAGCAGAGTAAGGAAAAAAATGTGAAGTCCAACATATCTAAGCTGCAGTCTAATTCCCCTTCCGACGTTGTAAAATTTCCTTATCCTTTCAAAGGCCTCTTTCGGCAGTACCACGTTTTTGCCCTTTCCAACCAGCTTAAACTCAAGACAATTATCACTATCATCAATGGTGAACATCTGCCAGCCAATTTCATGTCCATATCTAGCCAGGAAATAACCCGAAAAAGGTCTCTCATCCTAGGAAGTTTTCATAAGCATGCCTTAGCAGCAGGAAATCATGACTTCTACCGAATACAAGTAAAGTAATGACAAACGAACCTGATTGTGGTACAAACGATGTGTAATAACTCTGTCTCGATCAGCAGGCCACATTGATTCTGTTGACCTAAACTTCCTGTCAACATAAATGACATTCAACCAATCGTGAGCAAATGTTCAAGTCCAATACTAAACATTAGGACTACTAAGGGAGTACTCGATCACAAGTACGAACACGCTTGCAATCAAATATAAAATGTCATAGAAATATCTAGGTTCGTTTTATCTAGAACATTGTTCAGCCTAATATAAGACACGAAATCACGCGTTCAAATAAGAGCTGAAGTTGTTTTGCAGAGACCCCCATTGAAACCACAACAGTTATATAAGCAAACATTTTTTAATCCGCATAACTTCAGGACCAATTTCGAGACTCTGACCTTTTAGGTTCGTCTCGGTATGTAGTTAGCGCCATGGGAGGTTGGAGGTATAGTTCCTTCGCTAAGTCGGTGCCCTAATAATTCGTGAGTGTGGAGCCTTCCTTGTGAAGCTCGACAAACTTCTAGGTCTTCGTCTCAATGTCAAGGCGGGGCAAGCAACACGATGAACCAAATGGACTAAAGAGTTGTGTCTTCGTGGACGGTTTGAGAATGGAAAAAACTTGGCCCAAATATGGTGACCAAGAAGAGTCCATTTTTGCACCACACCAACACCTTTAATACAAGTGTTTTTTGGCCGACCCTAACTCTTTTTTTTATAAACACGACATGATCGTAGAAATTTAAGAACGGATTGGTGATGGAATAAATGAAATCACCTGTACGAGGGTTCAGAATGCCCTGTATTCACTTCTTTATTTTTTCTGCTGTTTACAACCACCACAATAAGGAATTTCAACCAAAAAAGTAAAGATTAAAAATAATAATTGTTATACTCAAAGAAAAAAATAAGAATAATAATAAAAAAATAATAATAATAATAAAAATAATATTGTGGACCCTGGATGATGTGATATGCAACGGGCACGCAGTTACCCCATTGTTTATAAAAAAATTTTATTTATATATCTATATCTGCTATTTCTATAGCTATATGTAGCCATGAGACCTATTTGATATCCAACAATTTAGCATAAACAACTTCGCAAACACCCGCACTCTTTGCAATATTCCCACAAAGCTCACCCTGTTGACAATAAATGGAACCCTCTATGAAGCAATTCTCCTACTTCGCCGTTACCAAGGGTTTCCGTCTAGGGGTGTATTCGTCCTTTGAAGAGGGTAATCAGCAAATAATCAACTTCCCTGAACCTGAGTACCAGGGATTCAATAGCTTGCTCTTGGCCAACAACGCGTTCGAAGAGAGGATGTTCTGTATTCAATGCGACAAAGACGCCGTTGCAGAGCAGCTCGAGGCCATGGGAATCAGCAACCCCTCACCCCCAACCACACCAAGAACCTTTCCCACTGGGGAGGGCCGCCTTGCCCCACTGGTCGGCGGCATTACTTGGCTTCCAGCCGATGTGAGTGCCTCATACCCCTTTGCATTGAACAACAGAATGGAGAAATGGCTAGAGAGAGTCTGCTCCAAATCCTCCATACCACCAGCTTGTTTCTTCCGTGAAGAAGTCTTTGTAGCAGAGGGAAGACCACTCTACAGGTTTAATATTTGTCTCCCAGGGAACCCGGTAGAGCGTGGACTCCGAGCCAAGGGTCGATTCTCCCCAATAGAGGACGACGCGGCTTTCTGCATGCTTCGCCTTCTCCTGCAAAAAACGGAAAGAGAAATTCGGGACTTTAACTTCCTCCGTGCAAGACGTCTCGAAGTGGAGAATTACGATCTGCGCCAGTGGATCCAGGCTCTAGAGGCGCGCGTTGAGCAGCTAGAGTCAGGCAGTGAAGACAGCCTCCACTTTGCCGCTTCCCCGTAGACCTTTCGGCCACCCAAACACCTCAATCAGGCATTGTTCGCTCCTGTGGTGGAAAATTCGTGTGTCTTCGCCACCTAGTTCATGTTGTAGACTTATTTTATTTTATCTTTATGTTCTTTCATGCTTAGGAAAAATGGTGTATCTGTGCAGCCTATCCATGCAATCCTCTAAATGTTTTAATGCACCTTTCAATTTTATGCTAATTCCGTGAAATTTATGCAAGTTACTTTCATCAAAGTAAAGGGTTCACTCAGGGTTTCTTAACATATCTAACATTAGATTACGCCAGTTAGTGCATGTTTTCAACAGCAACAGAAAGAAAACAAGCTGAAAAAAGGTCTTTGCCAATAATTATGACTTCTTCGCGTTTTTCCAGTAAAAACAACGGTTATCTTGGTCAAGGCCACGGGGCGGGATTTTTTGAAATTCAAAGCCAACGGCTGTGGCAGGTGCAGGAGTGCAGTGCAGGAGCGCAGGACACATTTTGGGCTTTTTGACCACGGACCCGGTCCAAAACCCATCTTCCTTATCATTGGTGAGTGACTTTTTAATTTCTAACCCTAGACACACACACACTGATTTTTGCTCTACCCTTTTCTTTCCATCGATCCATCCTCTGCTTCTTCTATCTTTTTAACGTCGATTGCCACTGGTACGATTGGGCGTGCTGCAATCAACCACGCGTGGCTCCACCTCCGTCGACCACTAGCCTTGCCTGGGTTTTTACGTTTTTCATTCCATTGTCAGCATTCATGCCTATATAAGGACTCTTTCTTGACACACTTGCCCATATCCCAATCTGCTCCACGAATCACTGAAAATATGCTGCGTGACCCAAGCATCCGGAAAGCCCCGGAGATGGTAACCCGAGCCGACCCCAACTGCGAGGACAGGTATTGTCAATTTTCCCCCGTTCATGCTTCACCACTGGTCACTCTGTTTTTGTACCCTGCTTCTTTGCCATGTTATCTGGTGTAATCATTCATTTATTTGATGTCATTTTTTTCCAAAGTCAACCACGCAGGCGATTCGATTGTTAGACCCCGTGACAATTGACCCTGTGGAGCACTTGTATTTCGGGGAACTTGCCCCGCCTGCCCTTCTGGGCCGTGTTCGTGACTACTTTCTCATACAATACAACGATGACGCTTCAGATGGAGACAGCCAAGAGAACTCGGATGAATACCCATCGTCGGACTCAAGTGCCGGCGACATGGAAGACGAATTTCCAGATTTTTTGTCATGCCCGATACAGCGATCGCTACGTATGGGAAGGCTCTCTCCGCGGTCGACTGCACGGCTGATGAATACGTGAGTCCATCCCTTTCATTCCATGCTATTCACATTCATCTGTTTATTCATCTTTGGTATAGACTACGTAACACCACTTTGTAAACTCTGCCATCCATCCGTTGGTGCTTCGTCGGCTACCTGTCTAACCTTTGTTAAGATTTGGCAGGAAATACCACTTTACTTTGCAGATGCTATGCTCCGCGCGGGGCCGCCAAACAGTCATTGGTGGGTTTTTGTCCATTCCTCTGATGACGCAGGACCACTGAAGCTATGGCTACGCATGCATCAAGGGGCGCACACACCTAACCTGCTCACTTTTTAGCGGGCCGTGGCTGGAAAAGGATCGTTCGCAACAAGAATCTATGCCAGGGGATTTCATCGTGTTCCAGATCCGGTCATTGAATCTGAGGGTTCTCCTGTTGGAGTTGCCACGACCCTTGTTTTAATACACGTTTGTCTTCTTCTTGCTGTCATTTGTAGGTGTTTAACAGACTACTTTGTACGAAGCCACTGCATACATACGATAATGTTATTAACCCGTTGTGAAATTATGGTGATATCTGTTTACGGTTCCGGACTTTAGTCTATCCGTAACCTCTGTTTTCAACGGAACACATCAGTATACTTTGCCGTGTTGAATTACAATTATTAAAAATGCGCTGTCTATCATAATTTGCCTCTACATACGTATGAATGTTAAACCTACATACATGCTTCCTCGATTGATATTAGTGTTATGTATAAACTACGGAAAAACTATTGTTATCTCATGACTACGAAACAGTTAAGCTAAGTACCAAACAATTTGTAATGACATGAATAAATAATTCTCTCATGTATTATATCGAACGTTGTCGGTGAAGTAGAATGTAATTATATACATGCTCGGTATGCTTGGTTTAGCTTATAGTAGTGAGGTACTCCGAAAAAATTACATCAAGACATTGTTTTAAAATGGGCATGAAATGAA
>JASCZI010182065.1:13282-26417 GCA_036250425.1 Stylosanthes scabra
TATTTTAAGCCATGGTATTGATACCCTAAAGGATGGTATCGATACCCTCAGGCCAAAATTTGAATTTTGGCCCAACGGTCATAAGGGTATCGATACCCTCATGCATGGTATCGATACCATCTACGGAAAAAGCACAAAAACGGCTAGTTTGACAAAACGATTTGATTCCATTCACACCCCAACGGCTCTATGCTTTTGGGAGTCTATAAATACAAGTTTTTAGGACTCATTTCAGTTGCCAATTCTCTCAAAAGCTATATTGTTGCTATACTTGATTTTCATATCATTTCCAAAGTGTTTTTATGCACTAATTTGAGAGATACACATCATTTGGTTCATAGAGCTTCAATTGTATTCATCTACTCTATTTTGAGAGTTGTAATTCTTTCTCTACACAATTTCTATATCTATTTGTCTGAGTGACTTGGAGTGTGACTCTCCAAGGGTGTAAGACTTGATAAACACTATAGTCGGTGAAAATACCAAGATAAACACTCAAGGAAAATCTTGAAGTTGGGATATTTCAAGTGGAGTGGGTTATTCGTTGGTGATCAACATACCGTGAGGTGTTAGATTCAAGTGCTCTTGTTGTAAAGGTTTGTCAAGCACATTGAAGCTTGGTGGTTTAGTGGATATCTCAATTGCGATTGAGAAGAGTGGATGTAGGCAAAGAGATTGTGCCGAACCACTATATATCGTTGTGTATTATCTCTCTCAACTCAAACTCATTTATATTCTTGTCATTTATATTTATACAAGTGTTTTGGAAAGTACAAGATCCTTGTAAGTACTTAAGAATTGACTTAAGCCCTTGGAAAAATACTACTACAAGCATTTGAGTCATTTAAATTGAAAGTAATTTAAGCTTCCGCAAAAATTATTCATTGTTGTTGAGATACTCAATTCACCCCCTCTTGAGTATCCGTGCTACGTGACTAACACCACTCCACATGATGCTCAAGTCGCTCTCGAGACGGATGCTCTTCTAGGACCCCACATACCGTATTCTTGAACCAGGAGAGGTTAACACTCCATTTCTGCCCCTGCTTATCATTAGGCCCCGGTATTGCACCTAACAACTCTTGGGAGATCTGCTCAATAGTGCGTCCATTGTGATAAAGCTCCCAGCCTGTCATGCAACCACTGGCAGGATCTCCGCTGATAGGAAGTCCTAGCTGATAACAGACATCCTGCAGCGTGATAGTCATCTCCCCACACGGCAGGTGAAATGTGTGCGACTCGGGGCGCTACCTTTCAATTAGAGCAGAGACCAGTGCATAGTCGTGGTCAAACAGACCCATGTATGCCACTTGCTCAAAACCAGTCCGGCGTAGAAATGGTCTACAAAGCTCGTCGAGTAGATCCAAGACTAGTCGCCGTGTTCGCAACACCCGCGCAGGCTACATTAGAATATTGCACTTAGTAAATTATCAAAAGAAATTCCATTCAATTTTTAAAATAAAAATCAACATAAAGATATAATGCAACATAACTATACCAATTGCCCAAGCCGTCCAGCAATATGATCTACCCTGTCATATCTGTACATTGTATCCTCATAACCTCTGAGTAGTTCATTTTCAGGCTCCATTGAATACAATGTACTGCAGACACATAATTATAATTACAACTACATAATTATTTAATATTCCTAGTTCGTAAAACAAATTATAATTGCAACTACATAATTATTTTCAAGAATCCATGATTACCCTATAAATATTATAATTAAATTTAATTAGTTTTAAACTAATTATAATAAACTACATAAATATTTTTATTATAATAACTATGAAAAATAAAGGCTTTTAAATATGTCTAACAACTAAATAAAAAAAAATTATAATTGCAAACTAAATAATTATTTGGAAGAAACTCTACAAATATTATAATTAAATGTAACTATTTCTAAACTAATTATTATAAACTACCTAAATATTTCTATTAGAATAAGTATAAAAAATAACTACTTTTAAATAAGTCTATTTATAATTGCAAGTAAACCTAGTTATTTCTAAACTATAATTATTATAATAAACTATAATTATTTCTAAACTATAATTATTTCAAGGAAACTATAATTACTTCTACAAATATTATAACTAAATCTAATTATTTTTAAACTAATTATTATAAATTATTTAAATATTTCTATTGAAATAACTATAAAAAATAAATGCTAACTACATATATCTAATTAGTTAATAAATAAATAAATAAACTAACCTAACTGCATTAAAAAATTAACCTAACTAAACTAAACTAGATCTAAATAAATAAATAAACTAACTTATGATTAAAATAATAAAAAAAAGATAAACAAAACAAAGGTAAGGAAAGAAAAGAAAAAAAACTTACCTGGAGAGGGAAGAGAGCGAAGAGAGACTTGAGTGAGAGTGAGAATGAGAGTGAAAGAGTAGAGTGGAGTGGTAAAAAAAAGCATGGAAAGGCGCTTTTATAGAGGGGAGCACGCGGATCGGGGAAGCTGGACCCGACCTGGATGGTTGCAGGCAGATCGGTGCTGGCGATTCGCACCCAGGTTGAGGAGGGGCCGTCCCGATCTGCTTTCAAGCCAAAAAAAAAAAACATATTTTCGTATATAATGTTGTTTTAATTTTTTTTAGGATTTAATGTTTTCTTTTATTTTATAATAGAAAAAAAACCTATAAAACAACAATGAAGACAAAATAAAATTATATTTGAATAAAATCTGATTAATTATGGGGGCATGAGGCATAAGTAAAACAACTCTAAAGATGAGTATACATACTTATATACAATTTGTATTTTAGTTTTAAGATCACACTGGGGGCAAATGCCTCCTCAGCCTCTAACCTGGGTCCGTGCCTGATTGGTTCTATTTAGGTAGAAGTGTCCTCAATCAGGAACCCCTGTGGTGCCAGCATAAAAACCATGGGTGGCTATTCGTTTAGGACCTATTGAATTGGAAGGGACATCTCTGCACATTGTTTTCTTACATCTCGTTAAATTTAGTTTTTTGTGTTAATGCTGTATCATTTTAATTACTCAAGCACTGTTGAAATAACTTTTTTGAGCTCGATGAAGCATTTATTTTTGTGATGAATGTCTCTTAATTAATATTTTCTTTTTTGCTCATGTAGGAATATTTCTTCCGTTCTGATGAAAAAAAATCAAACATACCCACAATTAAAGTTTTCAAAAAAATTGGAATTATAAAAATCCACATTTTTTTACATAAAACAACAACCTCAAATAAAGGCCAAATAAGTGATTTTTCCTCAAAAATCACCACAACATTCATTGTTTGCAATTATAGACATAATAGGGCCAAAATAAAATTGTAGATGTCACTGTTCATGATGTCTAGATGTGCCAAAATACTGGGTTGCATGTTTAGTGTGTCTTCCTTCAGTTGGTCAAGACAAAATACAGAGTAGGAGGCGTGGGTGCGCCAGTTTCTCTGTTGGGCGCACCCTAAAACTCACCTTGCTAAAGAGGTGAAACAATAAAACACTCTCACACTGACACTAACTCTCCTTTAGAAGAAAAAGTTTAAATAAAAAAAGTAAGAGCAATCCTTGTAAGTAGAGGAAATACTTGCCCTACTAATATTTTGAGGAGAAAATGATTATTATATATAAATAAATATATTTATCTGATATGTTATATATTTTTGCTATCATAATAAATCATAATGATTTCTTAGGTTTATTTTTTAAAAGAATTTCATTTTATTAAACTTAACATACAATAATATGTCAAATTTGAAAGGTATAACAATTGTTTAATAATATAGAATTGAATTCTAGTATATTGATAATAGAAGATTTTTATATAATCAATTATAATTATTCTTTTAAATGATTATTTGTACAATAAAGCTAAATGATAATTATTTTTCAGGTGACAATACACAATTAAATGGAATGGATGCATAAGCTTTTTTAAAAAACCCACCCTAATGTACCAAATTTAAATTAAAAATATTTAATTATTTTAAAAATAGTTAGAAAAACTATTATAAGTTTTATTTATTTTAGATTAATATACTTTCATATATAGGTAATTTCAGTTTCAAAATATAATTATAGATATCAGATTTATTCTTTTTCAGTAATATTTAATTTTAGGATTTATTATAAAATCCAAAATATTAAAATATTAGGAATAGAAAATTATATGAAATTTTTATAAGTGAAGTAACAAGTAACAACTGGGAAAAAATAACAATGATTTCCAATTCTTTGTTTGTTGTTTTTTTTTACAGTCGAATACAAGGATAATATAATCAAGCTATTCTCACTACAAGACATCAGTGTCATAGGAAAACCCTCCGTATGCCTGAAACTGTTTCCTTGCTTTTAAAGGACAACAAGGAAAAAAAAAAAAAAAAGAGAAAAAGGACAAAACTCACAAAAGCAACATAACACAAACAAGCAATTAAGCAGTGTTGAAATTGAATTTGCTTCCCAAAATTTAAATTGAATTTGCTTCCCAAAATTTAAATGGTAAGTCAAAATGGCCTCTCAAATTTAGAGTTACTCAAATTTTACCCTAAAATTTGAAATTGTAAGTCGAAATGGCCCCAACCCCATTTTCATTAACGGAATAATGACGTGTACTGTTAAGTGACACAATAGCACACTCTGAACTACATCATTTTATGATGTTGACACCCAAACAATCTAAAACAACGGCTGTATGATATATAGACTAACTCCAAACACTTAACCCACCCCACACTTACTTTTATTGACCAAGAAAGTTAAAAACAAAATAGAAACACAACCTTTTACCTTCTTCCTCATTTTCTTTCTCTTCAACTCACATTAGAACAGGACATGCTCCATTAATGAAGCTGTAAAGTACTCTACTTCTTCTTTTAAAATTTCAGAGGCCATTTTGACTTACAATTCTAAATTTCAGGGTGAAATTTGAGTAATTCTAAATTTTATGAGCTATTTTAACTTATGACTCAAATTTCGAGGATCAAATTGAGTCTCAACTCCAATTAAGCATTACTATGAGGTGAGTTTTATTAGGGTGTGCCCAATTGAGAAACTGGCGCACCCACGACTCCTGCTCTGCGTCTTGTCCAACTTGAGGAAGACATGTGGAATATGCAACCTAGTATTTGGACACATCTAAACATCATAAATAGTGACCTATGCAATTTTATTTTGGTCCCCATTGTGTCTATTGTAGTGTGTTTTTTTAGGAAAAATCACTTAGGATGCAATTGAGAGAGAGACTGAAACTGTGGGACTGAGACTGAAAGACTGAGACTAAGAGACTGAGATTGAATTAAATTTGTTATTGTGTTTGATTTAAAATTTACTAGGAGACAGAGACTGAGATATAGAGATTAAATTAAGATGATTGAGAAATGACAAAGATTAGTATTGAAAACTTTAATGTTGAATTAGGGTATTTAATTAAAAAAATATTTTTAAAGTTTCAGTCCCAATTCTCAATTCCCCAGTCCCTACTATTTTGAGGTATTGAAAATACTGAAATTTTGGGAATTGAGATTGAAATTTTAGTTCCAGTCTCTGTCAATCAAACATAATACTGAGTTTCAGTCTCTAAGTCTTAATCCCAGTCTCCAGAAACAAACGCTCCCTTATTGAACTTTTTTTCGATTATTTTTTGCTCACCAGAAATCCCAAGCAAGGGGGTGAGGGTACCGAAACCGGTACATTACATAACCAAATTACATCAAAACATAAATTACTCAAAAAATAAAGTTTGGTTCAGTATAAAGAAAGGACTTGGAATAATCTACCATCACTTGAACATTATATCTTCTCCTTGCATGCTACCACTTAGAAGTTTGTCATTGTTACTTTCTCTTCACATTCAACCACTGGTTATGAACCACCACAATTCTACTTCTCACCTTTTTTGCGGTTGTATTCTTTAGCTTGAATATTGTCATTATGGCTGTTCCAAATACACCTATTGTTGCAAAGAAAAAAATTCCCCAACTCCTCCTATTTCCCTTAGACATCCTAGCAGACATTCAGGACTCAAAACACTCTTTCATTCCCCGACCATACCGACTTCATTATCCACCAATTCAAGATATTGCACTATATATATTCCAAGCAAAACAACAGTTAAGAAAAGATGATATGCAGTTTCATCATGACAATCACATAGCACACACTTCACCATATAATCATATAGTATCCCACATCTCATATATTTGAGGTTGATGTACAAGTCTTGTTATTTTTTGTGGGTAAACGACAGAGTTTTTTTTATGGGTAAACATAACTAGAATCAATAATTTTTTTCTTTCTGAAATAATTTTTTAACCATAGCACGTTTGTTCTATTTAGGAAGAGGCGTCCTCAACTAGGAACCCTAGTAGTGTCCATCGCAAAAACCAAGGGTGCCTATTCGTTCATGACCTACTGAATTGGAAGGGGCATCTCCGCACAGTATTCTCTTGTATCTCATTGAATTTGATTTTTATTGGTAATGCTATATCTCTTTAATTATTCAAGCACTGTTGAGATAACTCTTTTGGACTCAATGAAACATTTATTTTTATGGTGAATGTCTCTTAATTAATATTTTTTTTTGCTCATGTAGGAATGTTTCCTCCGTTCTGATGCAGAAAAAATTAAACATACCCACAATCAAAGTTTCCAAAAAATTTGGAATTGCAAAACCCCACATTTTATTTACATAAGGCATCAATCTTTAATAAAGCCCAATGAGTGATTTTTCTAAAAAAAACACCACAACATTCACTACTTACATTATAGGCACAATGAGGACAAAAAAAATTGTAGATGTCATTCTAGATGTGTCAAAATACTAGGTTACGTGTTTCACGTGTCTTGCTCCAATTGGACAAGACAAAATGTAGAGCAGGAGGCGTGGGTGCGCCAGTCTCTCAAATGGGCACACCCTGAAACTCACCTTATTATGATAGGTGGAACAACAAAGCATTCTTAAATTGACACCAACTCTCCTTCCAAAAAATGCTACAATTTTTCAAAAACTAACAAAAATTTAGAAGCCGGTGAGACACTTGCCCTACTAATGTTTTGAAAAGAAATTATTTTTGAGCCTTAAACAAAGTGGTTTTACATTTCAAAACCATTATTTTCTTCTTGTGTGTTGCTTCCTCTTCTATGATTGTAATTCATCAATAATGTGATTCTTTATGTCCACAATTGTGTATATTGTGTGAATACATATGATTGAGATTTTTTGATAAAAGCCCACTTACCAAATAGCCAAAACCCCTTGAAAATCACCCTTGAAACCAACTTTGAGCCTTGATGCCCCTTTATTCTATTATTAGCTCATTACAAGTTTTTAAAGTGAAAAATCATGATTATCCTTTACTTGATCTTTGATTAATTTAGGATTTAGTGATTGGTCAAATTTGAGAGAAGAAAAGGAAGGGAGTCAAAGAGAGCAACATATTGTGAGTGGGTGAAAATGAGTTTTAAATTGAAAAATCTTAAGGCATTTGGAAGCACATGTATGCATAAAAATATAATTGGCATATGCATTTGCACAAGTTATCAAGAAAAGAAAAAGTGACAAGAAAAAAAAAATTTTATGGCAAAGAAAATAGAAAAAGAAGATAAAAGAAAATAAAATAAAACACAAAAAAAGAAAATTTTTTTGTCACTTCAAAGTAGCAAAATACGGCTACCAAATAAGCAAATGCATATGTCATAATCATTTTTCTTAGAAAAATGCATTACATGTATCTTGAAAATGAATTGTGAGTCTTTAGGTTGAAAAACATTGGGTGAAAGTGAAGAAAATAGAGAGTTAGGTGCATTCTTTATTAATCAAAAAATTCAAATTCTAAGCTCACCTAACTAAATATGAAGTCCTACCTTCACCTTGGCCTCATTACAACCTTGAAAAACAAGATTAGGAAGGAATCGAGAGTTTTTGACCCTAAACACTTGAGTGATTGGAGTGTATACACATCTAATAAGGATTCTTAAGCTCACTTCTATGTGTTAGAATATTTATTGTGATGTAAGACAAGTTTGATCTATGTGAATTCAATTGCTTTTGGGATTAGTATTTGCTGCAATACGCTTGCCTGCACTCTTGCACATGATTATTTAATCATTCTTATTGTAATTTTATTTGTAAGCATTGATTCTTGTGTAGTTTTCTCTCATATAGTCCGTAACTATATTTTGAAAATTCTTGAAAATTCCAGTCACCTCTTGGTTTTATTCACTTGAGCATGAGGACATGCTAATGTTTAAGTATGACGAGGTTTGATAAACCCATATTTGATGGTTAAATATGTGTTATAATTTAGGGATTTATCAACCAAAAATCACACAATTGCTTGTGAATAACCATGTTTGTGAACCTTTGCTCATATATCCTCTTATAGTTAAATACATGTTAACTTAGCCTTAAAATGATAGGAACTTATAAAATCTCATTTCATTTGATGCCTTGATGAGTTTGTTAGTGTATTCCAGGCCTTTATGGATTGAGAATGGCATAGAAAAGGATAAGGAAGGCATTGGGAGCAAAGAATTCATGAAGAGGAGTCAAAAAGAAAAAAACAGGGCACAGTGCGACCGCACGTAAGCCTCGTACATCCGCACGGTTCCCTGGGAGCGTCTCGGGAGATTTTTTGTCAAGCTCGTGCGTCTGCACTCTCCACTCGTGCCCGCACGAGTGCGAAACGGAGGTTCACTTTTTAGTTGACCGAGCGGCCGCACGATCTACTCGTGCCCCGCACGGTCACATCTGGCAGAAATTAAATGAAGGCTAAAATTGAAATTTCAAGTTTTCTGCCCAGGGCCAAGCCCCTTTGAAGACCTAATTCGTCTTATATATGGACACTTCCCATTAGAATCATTCTTAATTTTTTGATAGTTTTTGGAGGTTTTTAGGAGAGTTTTCCATCTCTCTCATTTTCTCTCATTAGTTCATAGGTATTCTTCATTTTTCACTTCAATTCCAGCCCTCACTGGCCAAACATTTATTTTAATTTTAGTATTTGAATGTTTGTTTGTTGATACTCTTGTTTAATTAATGCAATCTACACTTGTTTCATTCATCTAATTCTATTTCTCAATTCTAGCTTTTATGTTCTATTGCTTTTATTTTTATATTGCTGGAAATTATTTCTTGTCATGATCTATTGCTATTTTCTTGGTTGATTATTGATAATTGTTGATTCTCTTGCTTATATACTTCATTGATCATCTTAATTTGTTAATTTCCATTGTTATTTACCATGTCTCTTTACTATGCACACCAACTGTTTGATATTTTATTTCTTATAACTATGGAGTAGTGTTCTTGTGTTGTTGAAGTATAGATGATCTTATCCACTAATCCCTAAGGAAAGAATGTGTTAAGAATAGGGTTAAAACTGTTCTGTTAACGCTGGGCCTTTGCTAGTGATGAGTGGACCTTAACGAGGTGAACATGATGGATTATTCGCGTTCCAAAGACCTTGGTCTTTCGCATTAGTAAGTAGCCTAGGAACTTTGGAACGAGGTTAATTCCTCCACTCAACCATTAGACAGAGTGGGTTTGATTTCTTACGTGCCAACCATTTGTAATTGGGATTAGTGGTAATCATAGGGACATATTATACTTCAACTCAAGACCAAGCACGTTTTATTAATTGCAATCCAAGTTATCTCTTGTTCTAATTGTGATTCACCAACTTTCCCCATTGCAATCCCAATATTTTCACAACCAATTACAAGTCTCAATTTTCAATTCTTAGGGAGAATGACCCGAGTGCAATACTCGGAATTTTTGTTGCAAGCTTTGTGACAACATTTTAAATCTCGATTCGCTCATTCTAGCGTTGGTTGGAACTATACTCACGATATTAAGAAATTTGATTTTTAGATTATTTCTAACCAACCGGGGCGGACGCATCAATAGTCAATCATAACTGTTCTTTTAAATAATTATTCATATAATAAACATAAATGATAATGATTTTTTAGGTGACAGTACACAATTGAAAGGAACATATGCATAAGGCGTTTTTCTTCGAATGCGCACGCAAAATTCTTTAATTTCCAAAATGCGCATGGCATGTTTTAATTCCGAATCTGCGCACCCACCAACTCGCCGTCCCCACCGGAGAGATGGATTCCTTCTCCATTTCGCTTCCGCCAAGGGTGACATGCCCTTCTGCTACGCCTGGCACCATCTCGCCATCACCAGGAGAGAAATGGCTTATGGAAAAGCTGCTTCTCATCTCCTTCATGGCGTAGGCGAAATGGACATCATGCGAGGCGTCAGCGAGTTTGCAATGTAGAGCATTTATGCAATTGTTAGTGAGATATATGAAAAAAAGAATAACGATATATTATACAATAACTAACATGGAAGAGTCTACCGTGTTGAAAGAATTTCAGATCCTTAAAGCACCAGGATAGTTTTTAAGAATTGAAAAATGGTAGAAAACTCTTCATGTGTTCCTTCTCAACAAATAGTAGGAAACTCTTTAGTCTTCACGTAGACAAAAAAAAAAAACAATGATAATAAATTGAATTATTAATAATAAAAAATTTACATAAACAAAAATTAAGCTAAGAAAAAATAAAATGAACAAATAAAAAATAAACAAACTAATTAATAATTTATCATAATGCATTGAAAAATATTTTTTCATTGTATTTTGATGGTTAATATTCTCTACAAGTATAAATATTTATTTTTAGTACCGATAAATGGACTTCGTACATAACTTTTTTTTTTTTTTTGTTTTGGAAGGTCATTTCTCTCTTGGCTTGTACAAGTTTCGCCATTAAGTCATTGGCTTGACAAAATGAGATAAATATTTTATCAATTAAAGAAGATAAAAAAAAAAAATAAAATTGGAGGATAACACAATTGAGCACTTTTTTTTTTTTAAAAAAAAACTAAGAAAAATAGAACGAACAAATAAAAATTAAACCAAACTAGTTAAATCATAATTTATCATAATTTATTGAAAAAGAACTTCGTACCTAACATTTTGATGGTTAATATCCTCTATCTACAAGTATAAATATTTTAGTACCAACAAAAGGACTTCATACATAACATTTTATTATTTTGGGAGACCATTTCTCCCATCGCTTGTACCGAGCTTTGCTATTGGACCATTGGCTTGATGTAGGAGGAGGTGGTCATATCTCAGCCATGGTCATTTCTTGGAGAATGCTACGACATACTTTAATTCGGCGGATGTTCGGGAGAACTATCACCGGTTAAGATCTCTTCGGCCATTCCCTGTTATTAATTCCCAAATCCACTCATTCCCATGGATATCATTAGCGACATCTACCTCGATGCCATTCCCGTTCTCCCACCACCCTCGCAGAAAAACATAATTCTTTCGGTTGACTGTGATATTGCGCCATTAGGACACACAATAGCATGTATAGATTCATTTGCCATTGAAGAGTTTCAAAATAGTGTGGTAAGAAAATTTTTGAGAGAAGGAGAAGGAGAGTTGCATCTAGTTTGGATTTGTGAGGCAGAGTTACCTTGTATTTATAGGCAACAAAATGAGCACCTCGCCGTAGGCACCCGGTTTTTATACTCACAAAGGAAAAAAAATGGAAGGAGAGCTTCAGATGGTGAGAAGCATGGTCCCCCTTCCCCATTTTTATACTCACAACATGAGTCCTCTACCTCCTTTTGCCCCAACGGTTGGTCACATGGGGAACAAGGCCTCGTTTCAGCCAACTCGCCATAGGCACCAGCGACATGACAACTTTCTCCTGATGCAAACGAAATGGACGCAGGCTTTACACCATTTCTCTACTGGCGATGGCGAAATGGTGGCAGGCCAGCTGATCGGCATGTCGCCGACACCAGGGGCGAAATGGTCCCTTGAAAAGATGCTCCCCATTTCGCCAATGGCAGGGGCAAAATGGCCACCTCGCCATAGTCAGGGGTGAGTTGGCTTGTCCTCTACCTTGCGAGCTCCTCCTATAAATACATGGAGCACTTTGCAAAATCTTCATCATAATCCAACACTCATTCTCCAAGCAGATGACGGAAGAATTATGTTTGGAGCCTAGTGGCGAGCGGAAAGGTGTGGGGCCTCGTGAGATTTGGAGCCCATGACGGAAGCCTGTAGTAGATCCATGACATAAGCAGCGTGTGACATCCACGCATACCCTCCATGTTCCATTTGGTGGCATGACACATCGCTCTATAGAGCCAACACAAAACACCACTGCCCCAACTATATCCACTGATCCCGTTAAAATTGTCCAACAATGGAAGGAACCGCACATGCACGGTGTTGTTCGCCTTGTCCGGAAAAAGAACACCACCAAGCAGATACAAGATATAATACCGTGCATATTGCATCAACATGTGATCAGATGCATTAAGTGGCATCTCTTGCGGGCGGGTCCGAAGCCATTTCAGCTTAATATTGTATATTGTGGACCCTACGTGGCCACTTGGAACGGCTCCTAGCAGCTCAGAACACCACTGCCAAATGTCTTTTTGAAAGAACTCCCTCATGATCGCAAAGTCCCGCTAACGGGAAATCCATCTATCGGAACCCCTAGATGCAGCGCAACATCCTCGAGGGTGATGGTGCACTCCCCCATGGTAGATGAAACGTATGGGTTTCAGGACGCCATCTTTCCGCAAAGGCACTTATTAGGGGGTTATCATATTGGAAGCTTTTTATTCGTGAGGCATAGTAAAACCCAGAGCGTGTTAGATAAGGCTCTATCAATTACCTTGTAAGATCCTCATTTTAGCTTTCCAACGCAACTGAAACCACAACGTTTGGAGCTTCGTAGCTCAAGTTATCCCCACCTTAAGATAGGAAGGTCATAGTGAAAGAACGCGTTATTAACAGTATATGAAGAAGAAGAAAAAAAAGATTCTACAGAGTTTGCAGAGTAAAATCTCAAAAGTTGCCAGGACAAAAGTTTGCTAGATTTTTGAGGAGAATCCAAAGCAAAAATAAAAAATTTCGCGGTTTGGAGTTTTCGCGAACTTTTGAAGGAAATTACCAAACTGCCCCTGGAGGCCCGGTTTTCGGATTTTCTTGAAACTGGTCTCTATGAATAGAGAATCTCGCCCATAATTAGTAATGAGAGTGGAAAAGTAGAAATAAATACCTTAGGATGGTTTTTACTAGCTTTCATTAGCCGGT
>JASCZI010182066.1:0-15962 GCA_036250425.1 Stylosanthes scabra
TATATATATATATATATATATATATATATATATATATATATATATATATATATATATATATATATATATAAGAGATTTATATTAATAATAATTAGAAATTCTAATTATTTATTAGTATTCATCTAATAGGTAAAATTTTAAAAGAGAAAAATTCATTGTCCCTAACCGGTTCAACAAGAGTAATTCCATCTATAATTTAAGCCATAAAAAATGAGAATACTTACAATTTTAAGGCTATTTAAGCCATCAAAGTGTGGTTTCTGGGTACCAAAGACCTGCAAGACTTCCTCCCTTGCTCTTTCTTGCCAATAAGAATGCTTACTGAGTAACACCATTGTCCAAACAAGTAAAGCTGAAGTGGTCTCTTGCCCAGCAAAATAGAACAATTTGCATTCATCAATTACATCTTCAAGATTCATACCAATATTCTTCTTGTTTCCATGCTTTTCAATTTCCTTGTGATTTGATTCCAACAGAGTTCCCAATAAGTCATTTTTACTTGTTTCACCTGCTTTTAGTTCTTTCTCTCTCTTGTTAATCATATCCGTAAGTGAAATTCTTATAAGTCTGTAAATTTCCTTCATCTTTCTAATGTTAGGAATGGGTAAAAATCTACAAATAAACATCATTAATCTTGTAATTAGTCTTATTGGTAATAATGGTAAAAAAATATACAAAGATAAAATTTAGATAAAGATATAATTATAATTTGAAATTAAAATTATATATATAAAAATTAAAACTTTTAGTAAATTAATTAGCTTATCAAAAAGTATATTATTTAAAAGAAATAAAAATTATTTTCAATTGTTCATTTTTTATTTTCACCAATATATTTTTTCTATACAATAAATTCAATGTAATCAAGCAATTTGACAAACTAAGTTTAAGTAAATTGTTAGCGTTCACATTTGCACTATTTATCTGCACATTGTTCACACGTGCCCTCTCCTTTTGTGCCTCTCTTACAGTAAAAATGGACAGGAACCATAAGCAGCAAAAGCAAAGATAAAGGTTTATGTTCAAAATAAATGCAAGTTCCTATTTAAGGAGAAGGAGGAGGAGTAAATCGTGTCTGTATGCATTTTTTTTATTCTGAGAATGGATTGAATAAAGCATGTGTATGCCATGTATTTTTTCTTATGAGAATGGATTGGGTATTCTTTATTGAGCTTCGTTGACCAAGTAAAATAACAGGTATACAAATAACATTAACATTACTGTTTTCTATATATACTTAATAATTTATTATTTCTTATAATTCAGCCGCGAAGAGTTCACTTGTTATACTAAGTTTCGTGAGTAAGTATTAAAATAAGAATTTAATTTTCATACACCGTCAGTGTAAAAGAATTTTATACATACATTCAATCAGGTGTTACTATATCATCAAAAGCAATTAATTTTTAAATTCACTACTTCTAAAGTCATGTATGAATCTAATTAGATGATTGTATAAAACTCTTTATACCATCAGTGCGTTAAAATTAAATTCTTAAAATAAAGATGCGTAAAATGATTTTTTTATTCATTTTTTAGCTTTATTTGCCTAAAAATTTAGCTTTTTCTCGTATTTATTGATTGATCGCTGAAATAAATGCATAATATATGATAAGTAGTATGCAACTACAATTGTTAAATATTCAAAATTATTGATATCTATTATGTATCCATTATATATAATTTAAAATTGAGTTTTTATGCTTAGTGCTAACATGGCACGTGTTTCAGGATATTTTCTGATTTATATCTCTTAATTAATTCAATCAGATTAATTAAAAAATTAACATAAAATCATAAATGTTGTGTATTAAATTATTGATCAATATAATTAATAAATTAATATCAATCGTTACAATCAGTTATCATAATTTTTATAGCATTATTATTAATATATTAATACCAAATCTTACAATACTTTATTCTAATAATATAATATTTCAATTAAACTACAAAATATAATTTTAATATTTTGCGTCATTAATATTATTATTAATGTTAATTTAAGATGATGTGATTTGTTATTTTATTTTTTAAAAACTATTTATATGCTTTTTTATGGGAATGTACTAATAATAACATGTCGTATAATTATTTAATTTAAATCACTTAATTAAAGTTGTCAATCAAATGGGCTTGTTGACCCATTTAATTTAGGCTTGCAGCTTAAGTCTACTTTATTCACCAGATATAATTTGTCAACCTGAATTGTTTATAGCCAACTCGATGGATGAAACGGATTAACTTGTCTTTTCTTTATTTTCGAAAAAAATAAACTCTAATTTTAGACGCTAAAAAAAATTTGAACAAAAATTACATTTAGAAAAATAACTTCAAATATAATTAAATTTTAGACTCCACAATGTTAAACTTTTTTTTGAAAAGATTAAAAAAAATAATTAGACTAACAAATTTAGCCCATGAAATGTTCTATTTAATAAGACATTTTTCTCGGGTTAATCGAACTCATCCATTTAACCCGCATTTTTAACTATGCTTAATATTTTTGGGAAAAGGTCCCCCATTAATGATTGTTTGGACGAGTCCAACAGGTTCGGCCTACTTGACGGCTCTAAGTACATAATGATTTATACATTTTTGGATAATCAATTCATTTGTTTTTCTTATCGTATGAGAACTCACTAAGTTTCTATAAATGTAAATTTATTAATAATTATGTTATTCTATTATATTATAAATTATTTTTGTTTTATTTTTATTTAACACATGTGTATATTTAATATGTACATTAGATTCTATTAAATTATATTTAAATTGTATAACACTGTTTTAAATTTTGTTGATTATATTGGATTATGTTATATTTTTATTTTTTAAATGTAAGATATGTGGATATCATGAAGTATCTATCTTTTTCGTCAGGGTAATTAAAAGTTAGGCTGTAAAACGGATTTAAGCTCGTCTCCTTAAATGCAGGGTTGGTCTGTTTAAGCTCACTTTGTTTAAAATCCAAAATTTTTCAGCACAACCTATGTTTATAGCCAGCCTAACTAATTGGATAGGTTGACCCATTTAATTAATTAATTATATATTTTTAAAATTTATTTAAAAAATCCAATTTTTAACTCAAAAAAATAAAAAAATGGTAAAAGATTACTTTCTTCTTAAAAAAAAACTTGAAAAAATCGAACTCTTTAGTTTTTAGTAAGTAAATTGAGTTTTGAAGTCGAACTAAAAAAAATATAGGAAAGGGTATTGATTATTTTTTGAAAAATTTAAAAATAAGCGGGCCAGCATAACACACCATTTTCACTGATTAATTTGGCTCACTCCATTTAGCTCGCATTTTTAACGGGTATGGATGGTAATTTGGCATGCCCCGACCGACCCAACCTGCCCTACCTTGAATGGAATAGGTCTTTTAACGGTTGAATGAGTATCAATGGGTTTGGGTAATACATTTTTAGTTCGATTTAGGTATGAGGCTGGTACGAGTAATGGTTAACTCGCCTCATTGTCGTCCTGCCCTACCCCATATGTTAATAAATGTAATGTCATTTCATTTTTTAAAAAGAGTTATGCTAAGTATACACCAAAATCAGCCACCAAGTGTAATACGCATTGAAATATAAAATACATGTGTACTTTAATTATTTTTAGTGTGTATTTTATATTTCAATGCGTATTATACACTAGTGGCTGGTTTTGGTGGTTGATTTTGATGTACAAATAGAATTGTTGTTTTAGAAATTTATGTATAATATGATGGTTATTTTAATAATTTAAAAATTTTTGCTCAAAACTTTAATGACTAAAAGAGTAATTATTCTTTTGGAAATGTTCGCCAGTTTTAAACGAGTAAAGGATCTTACTCGACAGGTTCACACCATTTTGATAGGATATTAAACAAAGATATGTGATAAAAAGAAAGACTTGGAAGCCAATGCACTTGATGGTGATGATAGATGTGTTACGGATGATAATTCATATATTATGTGGGTGATAATTTTTATTGTGTTTAAATGATACTTTTCTTAATTTCGGATGATAATTTTTTTAAATTTTAAATGATAATTTAATTATTGGCTCCCTAATGTTGGTCATATAGTATTATTTGTGATAAAACATACAGAACAACGATGAATATATTTTTATAAACGAAAAAAAAAACACAAAAAGATACATGCCTTCTTAATATTCATTATTATTTCAACTCACAAGTTATATACTATTTTAATTATTTTATATATAAATAATAATATTAAATGATATTTTTAATTTAAATTAAATTAAATTTCCGTGCAAGACACGAGCAAATATACTAGTTAAGTTAAATAATTAAGCTAATAACTTTAGATTATGTTACCTAACATTTCTTTAATTTTTTAAAATTTATTTTTTTAGCATAATTTCTAAATTTTAAAAATAATAATTTTAAAGTCTAAATTCTCCCAAAAAATTGAGAATTTATACACAATTGAAAAAATAATCATTGTTAATAATGTTAACTAACTAAAAGATATTTTTCTATAAATATGCAAGTAATAATCTTACCTCGATCCCGGAATGTAGATTTGTTTTGTAATTTCCAGTAAACATACAATTTGCTTTTTTTGAAGTTCAAATATTTGTATTCCTTCTTCATAACTACTTCCAAATGCCGCTCGAGAAATAACATCACTAGCCAAAGTTTGAAAAAAAGGCCACACATCCATTTCACGTGATCCATCCGAAGACAACATTTTCTCCCATACACTTATCATGTCACTGCAGCTTTTGAGGAATATTGGCGTCATAAGCTGCAAAGAAATATATTGGAAAAGAAAAAAAAAAAGAAAAGTCAAATCAAATTAAGGTTCTTAAAATAAAATTAAGTTATAGACTTATATATATAGGAAACTATGTCGTATCAAACTATATGCATGATTAAAGAAAACACTCCGTGCATGATAAATGGGTAGAGTCATGACAGTTTTGAGTTGTTCGAATTGTATGAAAATAGCAGTAAATGAAAGTGAGTTATAAGACAATGCTTCAATGTAATGTAGTAGGCATATCTATTATTTATGGGCGAAGAATATTATATATATATATATAGAAAGCATTTCGAGTATACCCGAAACATCGGTGTTTTTGTATTTTTAACCGTTGATCTTAATTAATTTTAATTATAAAATATATATATATGATTAAGATTAACGGCTAAAAACACGATAATACCGGTGTTCCGGATATATTAAAAACATTTTCATATATGTATATATATATATAGCAGTATATTAAGAGTTAGGGGAGTTCTATGTTATGGATGGTAAAAAAATCCAAACCTATAAATTTTAGATGTTATACTTTTTTATTCAACATGTGGTGAGAGAATTGGTATAATCAAGAGGCTTATTCTCACATACAGAGTATTTGTAGAATGCAGAGTACGTTATTGTTAACAAGAGTTTTTTATTTTTTAATTTTTTTTAAAAAATGAGACCCACATAATTCTTACTATTTTCGTTTGCTATGTATTCTCTGTATCTTTGTAATATGTATCAGAATTGTTACCTTAATCAAGAAGGCTGATACCATCACAATTTCTCTGAGAGATTTATTTCATGCTTCTAAACTAGCCTTTTTAAGTAAAAATAAATAAACTATTTTAAATTTTTTCCGCTAGTTAATAATTTTCTATGAATGAAATAATTAAAATCATTTCCAAAAGCAATTTTATATTTAGTATTTTTTGTAGGAAAATATCTTAAAGAAACTAATAATGATGACAATAATAATTAGAAATCAATTATATCAAAATAATAATAATAATAATAATAATAATAATAATAAGTGAGTAACAAGCTTAACTAGTTTAGAGTAAAAGTAAATATACTAAAATTAATCGCTTAAATAACCATGTTAAGCAATAATAAATAAAATTAACATTAAACGTTAATAATATTTGATATTTAATTAAAATTATGTGACAAAAGTAATTATTTATATATCCACTATTTGTTTCTATTTAATTTGGTATGTAAATCATGGTTGCATGGTTTTCTAAGAGAGCCTACTTCATAGTCTCTAATGTTATGGGAATCACAGTCTGTTAAAGGGGAAAAATAAAAAAGCTAGTTTAAAAAACAATTCTAATTGTGTTTGCCTTATTGCTAAAAACGATTATTATCAAACGTAAAAAGGAAGACTAGTTTAGAAAATAATTTTTATCATGGCTTAGTAATAGTTTTTTTTTTTTTGGTATAGAAAAAAAGTTTAGGCGAGCTAAATTTTGGGAGCTTAGTAATAATCTATTAGCCCCAAACTAGCAGTTTGGCCTATTAGCAAACAAAAAAAAAGGCAACAAATCATTTCATTAATCACGTTTAGTTACTCTTTCTAATCATGCTACCAAGAGATAGCGCTTGAGAAGCTCTGGCCTTCTAGTCACATCAACTAAAGCCAAAATAAGATTCTCTGGCCAAGTGTTGAACAAAAATGCATAACACCTAGGATTTATAGGTGTGGATTCTTTTACCATCCATACCAATATACCATAGTATTTTTCTTTATCACTTTACTTATGTATCCTATATTGACAGTTTATTGTATTCTTCCCATCAATCGTGGTGGGTAACGAATGAAACAAACTTTCTTAAAAAAGAAAAAAAAAAGAATATATGTAGTAAATAATTAACTACCTTCAACTTTTCTAAATTAAATGCAGGGGTGATTATTCTTCTATGTTTCCTCCACTTCTCACCCTCATGCCCACCAAGACCATTAACCAATAACCTGATTAATGGATTTGTATCTGACTTTGGATAGTCATAGTTCTTGCTGAATACATCTTTGATTAGCTCAGGATCTGTAACAATCAACTTTGGTATTCCCCCAAACCAGAAAAAAGAATTCTTCCCTGTATATATTATAAAAAGAACTTTATAAGAATTATTTTATATTTGAGAATTAGTTCTTAGATATTTACTATGGAGAGTTAGTTTGTTACGGATAAAATGCTAATTTGCAATGTAAACATGAGAGAATTTTCATTATCTAGTAGTTTTATTTCACACCAACACTTCTATCAATATGATGTGGTTCTGGTGTAGGCCATAAATTGGGATAATTTTCACCTACTCTGAACTTCTGAGTACAAACGAAAAATGATAAGAGGTTATATGATTAAGGTGAAATTTCATATTCGTTTAATAATAATAATAATATAAGATTTTTTTGTGGCTAATAAAAAGATAAGATTACTAAAAAACAATTTATTTTTTATATTCAAAATTTATTTAAATTTTAATAAATACTAAAGAAATGAAAAGAAAAATCAATTTAAAAAAATAAATGTTTTTTAACAAAAACATAATCTTAATTATAATAAAATAGAAACTAGAATATAATCATCTTTAGTTCAAACAAATTAAATCCATAATAATATTTTTATATTATAAGTATTATTTTTGTGTATATTTTTTCATATACCTATAGATTCTATTTTTTATTAAAAATAATTCATAAAAAATTAAAATTAATCTTTTATGCTATAAAATGAAATATAAAAATACTCTTATCAGAAATAAAATTAATATAAATTCAAAACTTAAGGTATAAAGTGAAACAAAATAAAAATTAAAGATATTTTTAAAATTTTTAATAGATATAAAGACAAAAAAAAATACTTTATCCTAAAAAGTAAATATTAACTTAATATATTTGTAAAAAAAAAAGAGTAAACACTCAATTTCGCTGTAATTTGAACATGGCGTCTCTAATGATTATAGAAATTCAAATGGATCCCTTGCGAAATGAAAAATTTGACAAATCGATCCTCGTAGCAAGTTGTAAAATGGTAACCATGGTGATGTATTCATATGTGATTTGTCAAATAGCAATGTCAAATAGTAGATCAATACATTGTATATGAACTGATATGTCACCATGACTACTCTTTGGTAATCTGCTACGAGGAATTAATTTATCAAATTTTTCATTTTGTTAGGGGTTGATTTGAGATTTTATAATCATTGGAGCGTCATGTCCAAATTACAATAATGATTAGTGCCGATTGAGTGTTTACTCTTAAAAAAAATAATCACATGTACGAACATTATTATTATTATTATTATGAATTTTAATTATTATTTTACTATAAAATATATACATAATTAAAATTAATAACTAAAACATCACTGTAATATCTTTTGAATACTTAAAAAGTTATAGAATAAAGTATTTTTTAAAAATAAAAATTGTAATATAAATAAAATATTAATATATTATTACATTTCTTAAAAAAAATTACATTATATTTTATATATAAATTATATCCTTATCATATAAAAAAATTAAAATGGTGTATCCGTGTATCCTGTATGGTTGTTGTGTCATCATAATATATAAGCTAAGTAACAAGAGATAATTAATGAGATATGATACCGTATTTGTTGTAACATTGTAAGACATATGGCAGCGTACGAGGAGCAATATCATCATCAGAGGTATTCATGGATTTGGTCGTTGCTTCTATTTGCATCTTCGTATAATCTTTAGAGTCTCCAACTAGAACTTTGTAAGGTGTCCCTTGAAGACCTTGTGCTCTTAGCAACCTCTCTATCTTCTTTGGCTTCAGCCATAACCAATTCAGGATCCTCCATCCCAATGAAACCAACACGATTGTGGCTGCAGCAATAACAATTGTAGTACCTTCCATTTTCTTCTTCTTTCTATGTGTGTGTTTGGTGGTAGAAGGAAAGAGTACAAGAAGCTTTTAAAGAGAATGAAGAAGTCAAATGTCACACGGAAAATATATGCATGCAAACTTTCCGGAAATTTTTGGTGGAAATAATTACGAGGGGTGCTGCATGCCATGTATGATGTTGCTGGCAGCTCACGTGTTTGGTTTGGTTTGGTTTCTTAATTTTTTTTCTAGAAGAACCGGATTTCATTTTAACCCAATGACCAATTACAAGGCACCATTAATTAACCCAATGCAAGTCATTGATTTATGAGAATCACATTCCAATATCATCATTTCTTACTTTGGAGTTGTTCCATGATCACCCGGAATCACACCTTTCATTTCACGCCGTATCTTCTTGTCCAACTTTAAACTTTAATTAGATGAACACAATTTCCTCTGCATATAAGTTAATCAAACTGTCCTAAATATTCAATAAAAAATGGTCCTAAACATCAATCTTCAGCAAAAGACCATTGGAGCGTATTCATGATGAGTATAAGTGTACGTTTATTTTATTTAATTAAGTTATTTGTTTGTATGAACATATATATAAAATTATTGTTGAAATTTTAAATAATTTGAAATTAGATTAATATATTAAAAGCCTATTAATCTACAATCATTTGCATGTGCTTGTTTCGATGGGGTAACTGCAAACTGATTAGTTTTCGATAGTAATTATTTACAGTTTGGCAAGATTTATTGCTTACTTGGAAAGGCGGTGAAGCTCGCTACATCATTTATGAAATAGATTGTTTAGAGATTTTCATCTTATTAATACATAATATTGTTTCTTCAAATTCGGTGCATGATCGTGATTTGATTCAGGAAATTTAGAAAATTTTTCTCGGGGCAAATCTATTAAATAATTCAAAATTGAAATTGTTTTTTTCTCGGGGCCTTACATTTCAAAACTGAAAATTACTTTCATATATTAATCGTCTATCAATAGAAATCAATAATTGTAATAATTGTATGTATACACATATTTTATTGTTATGAGCGATATTCATATTACATTTTTTTTCATCGTAAAAGATTTTGAGTTCGAGTCTCACTTAATATATTTTGTACAACCGAGTTATTTATTCTTTTTCAAATAGAAGACTATTTCGATATTAAATAAAAATTCATTTTGATCCTATTTTTTATATTATTTGATACCGAAATAATCTTTTATTTCGCATAGAAATAAATAAATTAGTTTGTCTTAATTAATTAAAATAGGTGTACATATAGTATTACTCATTTTCTATTTACATATATTACAAAATCTAGGCCCATTTGGTTACGGTCTTAGGAATTAGAGACCGAGATTTAAAGTTGGGATTTAATATTTTGTTCGACGGTTAGGAACTAAAATTCTAATTTCTGTACTCAAAATTTCAAAATTTTCAATATCACTAGAAAGTGAAAAAGGAGAAGACTGAATTTAACTTTTTGGACGGAGACTGAAATAATTTTAATAATTTTTTTTTAAAAAAAGTATTATCTCTCAACTTTTAAATTTCAATAATAATTTTTATCCATTTTCTATGGACACATTTTAATTTCTATTTTTTCAATCTTTGTCTTTAATACATTTTAAACTTAAATATAATACACAAACTTAATTCAAACGGATCCAAGTGAAAATGTGCGTGATAGACTCACAACCATTAAAAGGGAACACTAGAAAAGTACACATGGCACAAAATAGATACACTTAGAAAGCTTTACTAACATATATGGAGCCTGGATGATGGAAGGATAAACAAGTCCAATAGTTAAATAATTCATAGGAAAGTTTTCACATATGCCATGGCATATGTTATATAATTGTACGGAAGGTATGCAGAGATATTCAGATTTAATATTAATAATTGTGGACGGATAAGATTTTTTGGAAAAGACATAGAGTGTTTATTAGCCAGGAGGGTGTAGGATGATCAATTAACCTGCAGCAGCGTTAACACAAACCTCTCATGTGACAAAGACAATAATGAGGAGCTGGAAGTCAATTTGTCGATTTGTGCAGCCATATGCAGAAGCAAGCCGAGTTGTGCAGGAGCCAGCGGGAAACGTTGGGCCATATTGGGTTCATATTGTAGGCCGAAAGCTACTGGGCCCAAGAGTGATGGTCATTGTTTTGGTTTTTGGTCTTAATATTTTTGGTGACTTTTTTGGTCTTAAGTTTTACTACAGTTAGTTTTCTTTTAATTTTGAAGGGAATTTAAATATTTCTCTTTGGGCCATGTTGAGATTGCAGGACATGTTATTCGGATCTGCTGCATTAAGGTGGGTTAGAAATTATGTTCCTCTAGTACAAAAAAAAAAGAAATTATGTTCCTCCAAATTAATGAAATAAATAACTTTGACACTAATAACCAAAAAAAAAAAAAACTCCACTGTTACTGCCAAGAGGGTCATAGCAGAGTTTTACAAAAGGAAGTGTTCATTTCGATTTGTTCTAAATTGGGTTCTTGCTAAATTAAAGGCAAAAGCAATAGCAACTTTAATTATCGTGTTAATCCAAAAGTGTGTTAATCCATTAATAACATAGCAGGTTCAATGACCATGTTTTCATACAGAATACCGTCATAAACGCAAAGGATAAAGTGTAAAGGAACTAGCAAATGGAACAAAGGGTAGAATTAGTAGTAGTTGCAGTAGCGGATTCATGAGACGGAAATGCCCAATGAGTAGGAGGAACTTTGTTGGGAGACTAAAACGGTTTGGTTGGTGGAGAAGAGGAATCCTCTAGTTTGGCACACTTGGCTTCTAGCTCTGCAACCCTGTCATGAAGAATGAAGTTGATTTCATGGAGCTGAGGATCAAGACAGGCAGTGGGTAGTTTGCAGATTGGAGGGACTTATGTGTTTCTACAATGCTGGGTTCAGGCTATTTTTATTTTGGAGGGAGTGATGATTTCATATCAATGTAGGCATGTCGGCATGGGGAAGTGGGTGACGCGTTGCATCTTGGAAAAGGTTGTTGATGTGATCCGAAACGGCTAGAACAGCACTTTAATTTCCATACGTTATGAAAATAAAATTTTAATCAGAAATTAGTTTGAGGGTGGTGCTATCAGTCACCGGAAAATACGGTTAGTACAACCCTTTGAATCAAAGGAAAGGACAAGACGAGCTTCGACAGAGATGATGTGTGAGAGTAGGGTTATTTTAGCTCTGTTGGCAAAGAATTAAGTTAGTGGGTGATTTGGTTATTTGGGAAAATTTGAAATTTCATTTGAGTGCCACTTGAAAATTCAAATGCTTGTTGAAATTGGATTCTCAAGTATAAATTTGCACACGCATGGCAAAAAATAATGTAGTGGAGGTAGAAAATAAATTTATATCTCATAATTAAGCTCATAAATGAAAATATATATAACATACTTATGATGAGATCAAATAACAGAGAAAATGTAAAATTAATCAATAGTATACAGTTAGGAAAATTTAATTATTAATAAGGAACCTTTAGCACTAAAATTTTGATGAAGAGAGATTATTTACTATAGTATTAAGATAAAATGACCAATTGTTTGTTATTTAAATTTTGCAAAGACACAACTATATATTTAAGATATCTTATTATTTTATTATTTGTAAACATGTAGTTTTCTACTTGCTATGCTCAAATACTTATTAATACACTTTCGCATATAATGTAAAACAATTAATATTGGTGTACACATAAAACACACAAACACATTCTAATTAATCACTCCCTCAAGTGGAAAAGGTTTATGTGTTTCATGTGTTTTATGTGTACATCTAGCAAAACTGATAATAAAATATAGGTTTATGCTATTATTAATCTGTTTCATTTGAGATGGCTTTTATCGAACAGTAATATAATTCATCAACATGAATTCACATGGTATAAACAAAATTCTCACCGTTTCGCTGAAGCTTAGAAACTTATAAGGGAAATTGTCTATAAAGGAAAGAGGAATGAAGAACAAAAAGATAAGTTTTAAGATTCAATAATCTATTCTTACGAAGATTTTTTCGATGCATGTGAGTCATATAATTCATTCATAACACGATGACAAATTAGTCAACATAAATTTGAGTTTAATATGCAATTAAAGAGGTTAAATATGTTAAACAAAAAGAAATAAATGTCAACATATATAATGTAAGATGCAATTATGTCTTCATAAAAAACTATTTGGGGCTTTTCCCTCAAATTTATAGAAATTCATTCCTCCTAAGAATTTTAGTTGTAAGAAGTTCTTCTTAAGGATACCTGGTGATGGTGTACGTATTTGTAGGAGACTCATTAGGTGAGGGTGTAAATATAAATGTGTTGGTTGTTGCACTCTGTTGATGTTTTTAGGGGAAGGGTTAAATGTCTAATAAGTTAGTATTCTGCTAGGGTTGAAGGAGGCTTATGGTTTAGGGCGGTCCGGTGTTTAGTATATAGGGTTTGTCGTGATAGGGTTTAGGATTAAGTTTTTTTAGTTTGATGCCATAAGGGTTCAGTTGTATCGCGTTGAGTTTAGAGATTAGTGTATAGGCTTTATCGCGATGTTGTTTTATATTGTATGGTATATGGATTAGTATACTAATTTTAGGGTTTAGGATTGATAAGATGCGGGGTTTACTTATTAGTGTTTATGATTAATATTTTTTATTTGAAATGTGATGATTATGATGAGATACGTGACTATTGTAGATGTATCTTACGTCGGTATAAATTTACGAAAACTCAATCCTTAATCTTAAAGTTTCCACCAATAAGCCCAAATACAAAACAAATGATCTCTCCGATCCTTAGCTTCCTCCATCTTTCTTTCCCTTTTTTATGTCTTTTCTTATTTCTCTCCCTCTCTCCCCCACTCATTCTCTTTTCCCCTGTCCGATCTCTCTCCCTCTACTTTCCTCTCTTGCCAACAATTATATCTTATATTTGAAATTTTAAATTGAATTAATTTAAAAATTAAATATACAAAATTTGTTTCTGAAATTCCTCAACATTCCTCGATAACAGTATAAAGATTAAATTACATTATTTAATTAAAAAATAAATCATTTTAAGATCACATCAACCACCGTATCTTATATTTGAAACTAAAAATGTTAAACCTCGTCAAGTATGACAAATAAAAATAATTAAAAAAAAGGAGAATTATAAAAAACTAATATTGTTAGGTAATCAATAAAAATTCAGTCAACTTAAGTTGGATGTTCTATTTCTTTAGTTTTTGTGGATGTTCTGTAAACAGTGATTTCAGATGTTCTAACTTTTGTTAACTGATTTTTTGGTAAAAAAATTATTGGTTACCTATACTTTTTCATTTTCTTAACCAATAAGTCAACCAACAAAACATACTTAAAGGAGAACATTCAAAATGTTAAAAACGGAACGTCTTATACCACACAATCAAGAACTCATGAAAATCAAATATAAATATAACTCCGTTGATATTCTTTTCTGAAACATAATATTCGAAACTCTGTTGAATTAGAACATTCAATTTAAATTATTGACTGAATTTTTATTGATTACCTAACATTACTCATAAAAAAAATTATAATGATGACATTTAAGCAGCTTCCCAATTACATATTATAAAGGTAAAAATATAAAGATATTCAATTTCTTCTTGATACTTCTTTTACTATTAGAAATAAAGTGTTATTTCAAATTCATTTGAGAAATCTCTTTCAACTATTTACATGTCTTTGACATATAAGTCTTTAATTCATCAAGAAATATTTCGTTTACCTTTAAATTGGATGTTATTTTCTTTCAAATAGAAAACCTTTGAATCAAATCATGAATCATATTGAAATAGCTAGATTATGTTAGGATCGTTATCAAGCTATTAAAATTAAATTTTGAAAAGTAATCCAATATAAGCAAATTTTCATAATCATGAATTTAATATCCTCAATTGGTATACTAGTATTGTATTGTTCGTGCTAGCAAAAAATGTGACTGAAAAAATATATGATAGTGATTGATTAATACACATGATAATAATAACATATTAGTGATAATCACTAAGGGTGGACATATCACTTGTTTTCAACACGAGCATGGATTATGGTTTCTTGTTTAGGGTATAAGTTGATGGGGTTTAGTATATCGATTTGTAAGTTAGGGTTTCCTCTTTAGAGTTTATTAGGGTTTAGGGTATTATGCCTCTTTGACGTTGGTGTGGAGTCACCCAATATTTTTTTCTTTGAAACCTATTTATTCATTTGAGGTGGAAATGCTTTTGGCCAAATACCCTTTTTGACGGTAACCACCAATTATCATGATTTGACAGAATTTAAACCAAATTTGAAAATACTTATATCCTAACAAGATTTTAGGGATATAGTTGGAGTGGTGGTTTTGTTATGTTTGTTTAATATTTGGCAAAGCGGCAAAGTGTAGTTAGAATTGCTTAAAGACATACTATGAGAATTGAGAATATTGTGAATCTCTAACTTTTAAATTTTTGTCACTGTCAAAAGTATATACAGATACAATGATGCTTATCCAGTACTGAATGTTAATCATGTTGTGGAAGTGTCCTCCCATAGGGTCTATGTTACGTTCCCAACACTCTATTGACACCGAAAGCAAAAGGATTAGTCGGAGATTATGGTGGAAATCACGCTATGATATCGCAGTTCAGGAAGCTCTACACGCTAGTAAATCTCCATTGCCCAATTATGCTGTTGTCATTGCTATGATGATTGGATGGTGGGTTATAAGAGGCTGTTGGCCTGGGAGGGTACATGTGGGGGGAAAAGGTTGGAGTTTTGTAGGTTAACTTTGTCCCTAGCTTAGGGAGGAGGTTTCTTACAAAACTACAAAACTGTGTTGATGGGAAATTACAAAACAAATTTCCATTTACTTTTCGGAGTGTTTTTCAAATGCTAGCATGTCTGAGTGTAGATACAAAATTTCTGGAAAAGACATATTAGAATCATGATTATGAGTTAGCTAGGGTTTCTAGTAGTTGGTCAGCGGATCCTTATTACCCAACGTGCATGGACCAAAGATGTGTTTTAATTTGCACGCTCTCCCTCTCCCGTGAAACGAAAAAGCAAAAGGATAGAAAGTTCTTTTACACTGAGACTGCATATGCGGGTCAGAGAAGGTTTTTTGGTTCGTAGCCGAATCATGTGAGGGGTCTCCCAGCATGTGTGATGATGCTAGCCTTTCAGATTTAGCCAGATGGCAACTACAAACGCTAAAGCCTTTTCTTGGTTTCGTGAGTCTATAAATATGGCTTTTGTTGACACAAGAGGAACTCACCAAATCACTAAATCATTCACTCTTC
>JASCZI010182067.1:5154-16629 GCA_036250425.1 Stylosanthes scabra
ATTCTTCTATTCTGGTTTAGTTCTATACCGGTTAATGCTACTAGACCTTTTATTTGCTGGTTTTTGTTGTTAAGGTTGCTGCAGAATTGAATAAGTGACATTAAATTTGATTATGCATTGATCTTGATATCATTATTCTGTTCAAGAATGATCTTCCATGTATGTTCTTTGCATTAGAGATGATGTTTTGAATATATGTGTTGCTATATGAATCTGAATTTCTATCACATAAATGATTGATTTGCATCTTGTTTGATTCTTTATCATGAAACCCATTAGGTTGAAGATTTGGTTATTAACGAATAATTGATCTTTCTTGATTTGAATCGTTGCATTTGAGATCAAACATATTCAAGAATCATTCCATATTTCTGCATATGACTTAGAGATGAGCATGTGAAGTAATATGCATTAGGATCTTTAATAGTTTTGCTGGTTTACTTGAGATTGGATATTGTGACATTTAATTCAGTCCAAGAATCTTGTTTATTGTTAAAGATTTGAATCATGATGTGTGCATTATCTTTTTGCTTGTTTAGTTAGTCAAGAGATTGATGATTAGATAGGTTAAAGAGAAACTAAATTGGTAAGAGATTAGGATTTAGTTATACTAGGATTCAGGGTGAATTTGTGATGATACATGTTGCAGAAAAATATTAGAAACAGTGGGTTATGAAGTTGTGTTGTTGAATATCTCCTATCTCTCAATCTTGTCCTTTTTTTTTATATATCTTTCCTAATTGTTTGCATTCTTATAATTGATAATTGTTAAAGTTTTTGAATAATCATGTTTGCTGGTTTTGTATTTGATTTCTTTGGTTTTATGTTACATTGATTATCTTGTCAATTGGTTTGATCTAATTGAAGAATTATAAGAAAGTAATTGTTAATCCCCTTTCCTCGTTGGGAACGATAACCCACTCTAGTGGATACTACTTGATCCGATGCACTTGTCGGATTGTTGCGAATTCTTTTCTTGAAAGGATTTGCCGCATCAAGGCTCCACTGGCAAGGGCACTGGATCGTATCAAGTAATAAAAAGTGAGTAGAGTATCATTCCCACGAGGATTAATGGATTAAGCAATAATGATTAATTAATTCTCTAATTAGACAAAATCAATAATAATGGGTAATGTGGTGAACCTGTATCAAATACAATCAAATGAAATCATGCAAAATCTTACAAAATCTCATAAATAGAAGACAAGCATTAACGTGTAATCAATTAAAAACTTGGGCAGCAAGCAAGTAAATAATGATGAGGAATAATGATAAGAAATCAAGCCCAGGAATCAGAGATATTCACCCAATCAAAACCCTAATTCAATTATCCACTTTCTTCTCATGCAAGTAATTCAATTCGCGCCAATGAGCTGTAGCTCAAATGGCATTTGCTAGAATTCCCCTTCCCCATTATCCCGGGTTCGAAACCCCCTATCTTTGTCCAAAAAAAAAAGTAATTCAATTCACAATGAAACCTAATTAACTAAACCCTAGTCTTTTAGTGATTTAGTTTCCTCTAATCCAATTAAATATTAATCTCTTAATTAATTAATCAAAATAGAAGATGAAGATTATTACTGGTTCGGTTATGGTGAAATTCAAGAGTGGTATTAAATTAGATTTTATGTCACTTATCTAACCTAGCTCTAATCCAATTAAATTATCACACAACAATTGCACAAGCTCTCAAATTCCTATATCTAGTTCAAAGAATGAATGTGAGAAACAATTCTCTATCACGTTCAGTTAATAATTTTCTCAAATTTAGAAACTAAATAGAGACAGAGCCAATATACCTCTCAGTGTGATTGGTCCTTTGTGATGAAGAATGAAAGTTGAACCTTGAAATTGAGATTAAAACTTGCAATTGAAAAAAACCGAAACTTGAATTAGAGATCTATGCTGGAACAGAGCTCCTCATCCTCAACTTTGGAAAATTAGTTGCTCATAGCCAAGAGCAACATTGCCAAATTAGGGTTCTAAAACTTGAGACAAACGTAGAACTGAAACTAGGTAAACCTACTAGGGTCTAATTCTCTCAATTGACAACTTATTTATACTAATTACTAATGCTATTTTCTGACCTAATTTCTAAACTTAATAAAAATTACAATCCACTGACAGTAAAATTACAAAACTTGAGACTTGAGCTTGGTTCAGGAAATGCATCACGTTTGGACTTGTCATAGTGAACCACGTTTGGACTATGTTGGCACATGGTCCAAAGGTGGCTTGCTTCTTGTCTAGCTTGATCACTTTTGGCCTTCCAAATCTTGGGTGAGTCATGTTTGGGCTCGCTTGAGCATGGAAACTTGGTGGATGGACCATGTTTGGGCCACGCCTAGGCATGGCCAAACGTAGCTTGGTGAGCTTGTGTGGTGCTTGCCTTGGCCTTAGGTGAGTAACGTTTGGTCCACGTTTTGGACGTGGTCCAAACGTGACATGCTTGCTGAGTTGAGAAGTTTGGGTTGCTTGTGTGATGCTTGTATGCACCACGTTTGGACCACGCTTGAGACATGGACCAAACGTGATATCCTTGAGGTACTTGAGGTGCTTGAGGGAATCACATTTGAACGTGGTCCAAACGTGGTTTCCTTGAGGTGCTTGATGAGCTTGTTCCTTCACTCCCAAGCTCCTTTCCTTTCTTGCTTTCTTCTTTAAGTTTCCTCTGTTTCTTCTTGTGTTTTCTTTCAATTCCTGAAAACAATTAACCGAATACTCAAAGCTATGTATAATTAAGATTTCTATGAGTTTAGTTGAGTAATTAGGTTAATTTTTTACTTAAATCACAAGAAACTAGTGCTTAAAACTATGAATGATGCATCCACATCACAACACCAAACTTAAAGCTTTGCTTGTCCTCAAGCAAACAAGAATCGTGTCTTAATCTCATTTGATTCTAAAGTGGTAACCTAAGTCAAGGGTCAAGCTATGTGTAATCTCACTCTTCCTTTGATTCTAGTAATGCTTTGTAAGAATTGGTCATTATCGGGATTGAAACCTTGATTAACATTGTGGGTTTTTCTTTACTATTTTTTCTCTTTTCTTTATGCTCATTCCCTCCTTCGGATGAGATTCTTTGAGTCTTACTATCTTGTCTTAGGGCAGCTATTTAGAATAAGCTTTCGATCGACAATCCCGAACTATTCGGTTCACGTTGCCGGGTGTTAAAGCACCCCTCGGATCTAGTAACTTTAGCCTCTCCCCAACACATTTCAGCACAAGCATATAACCTTGGGTTTTCTATTAATTAACACTTTCTTTTTCACCCATTTTCGGTCATTGATGCTTCAGAGCCTTTGTGTTTTGCTTTACTATCTACGACAGCTCTTTAATCCCACTATATACTTTTCTTGTTTTCAATCCTTTACTGACTTTATTACTCCTAGGTACAAAGCACTTTCGAATCTCTGGTTTCATCAAGTTACCAATAATATCACCTATCTTTTAGTACTCCACTATAAGAAACAAAATCCTTCAATATATGCTTCTGTTTTTCTCAAAGACTAATACGGAACTTGAATTTAGTGTTGGTATGCATGTGTGATGAGATAAATTGCACTAGTATGCTACACAGAATAAAAATAGATTTATGTATTTTAAGGACTCAGAGGTTGTAAAAGGAGTAATACAACCTTTAGTTCTCTGTTTTCCAAGCTCTCTTGATGAAGAAGATAGTGAAATGCAATGAACGTCCACACCAAACTTAAGAGTTTGCTTGTCCCTAAGCAAACAAAGAAGAGAAAACAGAGAAGAGAAGTGAAAGTAACAGGGAAAAAATGCAATGAGGAAATATGCACAAAGGGGACACTAAACTTGGTGTAAGAACACCAAACTTAGTATGTGAAAATAGAATGGAATGAATGCTGCAGAATATGATGAATGAATGAATGAAACTCTCCTAATCCTCTACACGTCTCTGTCATTAGCAAAATAGAAATCCTTTGCTAATTACTCAAGCCTCATTAACCAATTAATTTCCCTGCAATGTGCCATGATTTTTACAGAACAGGAGCCTCTGTTAAATCACAACAACATTACTATCATAGTTCCACTCATCAACCTACAGAAGCTAATGCATTACTTGTCAGAATTTGTAATCTCCTAAGTTACTAATAGAAAAATCAGAAAACAGAAATTATTACTTAAAAAAGGATATGTTGGATGGGTTGCCTCCCACCAAGCGCTCTTTTATCGTCATTAGCTTGACACTGTGGCTTGTCCTCATGGTGGATCAAAGTTCTTTGAGCTAACATCCTTGATAACAGCTTTCTTCTTGTTGTCAGCCCAAATCAGAGAAGGATATGGAACTTCTAATGCTTGATAACTTGATAAAAGCTTGTCTGCATACTCTTGCTTGCCTTTTTCTCCCTTGTCCTTCTTCTTATGAGCCTCATTTACTCTAGGTGGTGCTTTATGAGCTTTCTTGATGGTAGTGCCTTCAATGGGTGGTTTCTGAATTGATGGTTCACTCTCGCCGATCTTCATGTAACTCTTGGTATCGCTAGACAGATGCATAGGCTTATAGACATTGAATATCAAGCATTCATCATGGACTCTCAGCATTAATTCACCACTTTCCATGTCAATGAGAGCTCTTGAAGTGGCTAGAAAGGGTCTTCCCAATATGAGAGGGGTTCCCACATCTTCTTCCATATCTAGAATAACAAAATCAGCAGGGAAAAAAAATTTGTCAACTTTAACCAACAGGTTCTCAACCACTCCATGAGCATGACGCACTGATTTATCAGCCATTTGTAAAGCAACTCTTGTGGGCTTCACTTCTTTGATTCCAAGCTTCTTCACGAGAGACAGTGGCATGAGGTTGATGCTAGAACCGAGATAACATAATGCTCTCTCAAAGGTGGTGTCCCCAATGGTACAAGGAATTTGGAAACTACCCGGATCTTTCTTTTTAGTGGGCAAGTTCCTTTGAATGATTGCACTGCACTCCTTGGTCAATACCACTGTGTCACCTTTCTTCAAGGTTCTCTTTTTCAACAGAAGCTCCTTCATATACTTGACATAAGCCGGCATCTCTTTCAAACTCTTCAACAGAGGGATATTGACTTCAAGACAAGCAAAGATTTCCAAGAACTTAGAGAATGGCTTGTCATGTACTCTTGGAGGTTGTGGTGGAGGAGTGATGATTTTATGTTGCTTTTTCTCTGCCACAACTTCTTGTTTCTCTATTAGGGCTTCATCTACCATCATAACACTAATAGCATTGCATTCTTGCTTTGGGTTGTGATGGTATTGCTTGGAAAAGTGTTGGCAGGTCTATGTTGAAGCTATTTGGTAATGTCTCCCATTTGTACTTCCAAACTTCTAATGGCTTTCCCTTGGTTCTTGAAATTCAACCTTATTTCCTCAATGAAATTGTTGGTGGATTGCATGAAGTTGGTGGTGGATTGGATAAAATTGTTGGTATTTTGAATAAAGCCATGCGTGGACAAGGTGAGCTTTTCTATGGCAGCCTCAATAGAATTGGGGTGAGGTGGGTTCGGTTGTGGTGGAGGTGGAAGGTAGGCCATTTGTGTGAAGGATGGTTGCCTATGGAATGGAGGTTGGGGCTAATGGTTATTCTGAAAATTGTTGTTCCATTGCCCTTGATTTCCTCCCCAACCAAAATTAGGGTGATTCCTCCAGCCTGGGTTAAAAGTGTTAGAGTAGGGATCATTGTGTGATGGCCTAGGTTGATTGCCCAAGTAGTTCACTTGCTCAGCTGAAGATTGATCATCTTGAACCAAGCTGCAATTGTGGTTCTCATGAGGGCCACCACAAAGGCCACAAGCTGTCTAAGTTCCCACTGTTGAAACTTCCAACTTCTCCAACTTCTTATTCATGACACTGAGTTGAGCCATTAAAACATTAATGGGTTTCACTTCCATGACACCTCTCTTCACTGTATTTCTCTCATAGAAGTTCATATACTGATTGTTAGCAACAAGTTCAATCAACTCAAGAGCTTCTTCAGCTGTCTTCTTTTGCAAGGAACCACCTGCAGAAGAATCAAGCAGAATTCGGGAAGTGGGAGTTAATCCGTGATAAAAGGTTTGCAACTTCAACCACTCGGGGAAAACATTATTGGGACATCTTCTAATCATTTCTTTGTATCTTTCCCAAGCTTCATAAAGAGATTCTCCATCTTTTTGAGCAAAAGATTGGATGTCATGTCTGAGCTTTGCAAGCTTCTGTGGGGGGAAAAAACTTAGATAAAAACTTGCTGACCAAATCATCCCAAGTAGTAATGCTTCCAAGAGGTTGAGAATTCAACCATTGTTTCGCTTTATCCCTTAGAGAGAACGGGAAAAGCCTCAACTTGATGGCATCACTAGAGCCACCATTGCACTTCACTGTATCAGAGAGATGTAGAAAAGTGGCTATATGTTGATTCGGATCATCAAGAGGACTACCACTAAACTGATCTTGCTGAACAAGGTGAATCAGTTAAGGCTTCAGCTCAAAGTTGTTAGCCTCTACAGTAGGCCTAACAATACTGTTTCCACAGCTAGCAGTAGTAGGAACAGTGAAATCTGCAAGAGTTCTTCTTTGATTATTGTTAGTGTGGTCTGCTAAGTTGTCTTGGATTTTCTCTTGAAAGATTTCTTTTACAACCTCTTCTTCAGAAAATTCTTCAGAAAAATTTCTCTCAGAAGGCTCTCCTTGAAGAGCTTTTTGAAGTTTAATCTTGTTTCTGCTCTTTGTCAAAGTTCTCTCAAATCAGACCAAAAAAAAAAAAAAGGAAGAATGGACAAATGTACACCCCAATTTTCACACGGTGGACAAAAGTACACCCGAAAAATTAAATGAGTCAAATGTACACCTCATAAATCAATTCGTCAGACATTTATATCCCACTGTTACTTTGCTCTGTTTCCATTAATTTACGTTGACAGCTGGCATGCTTTGTGCCCTGATGGCACTGTACACTGGCAAAAATTGAACACGTTGGAAATTAAAAATAAAAAAAATAATTGAAATATTTAATTGGGGTCCTCTTCATCTTCACGAACCCTAATACTTTCTTCCTTACTCATAAAACCTATGTTTGCAACAAACTGTTTACATCTCAACGGAAGAAGAATAATCCCCAAACCTGCGTGAGTGCATGTGGTGGGTTGTCATGTGAAGCAAAAAATAAGATCAAGAAAAAGTTCGATTACAATGATGGTAAGTGTCTTCATGACCTTGATGCAGTCATACTCAAGTCTGGGACAGAGATGAATCCTGGAAGATTGTTTCTTCGATGTCCATTATGGGAGGTATGCTATTGGGGGTTCTTTCCTCTTCCATTGAAACAAATCAGTGCAATTTGTATAAATTTTTCCTTTTCAATTTTGATGTCATAATTGCAGAGGGTGGATCTTAGGTGCGATTATTTTGTCTGGGTTGATGAAATTCATTCTAATAATGGAAAAAAATGTGGATTAGAAGAACGTAGTGAAGAAGTTTTATTGAAGAATGGGGAAGTGCTCCAGGAACATATGAAGAAGATGCAGAAATCAATTGCAGAGATAAAAGGGGAACTTAAGTTCATTAGGAAGTTGGTCTTCTGTATTTGCTTGGCAATATGGTTTTGTACTTTTTGTGTATTGTTTAATCCTCATAGTTGACTGCAATGCTTTGTAAGGATATGCTATGTATTTCTTCAATGAACGAGTAACTTCCATTGCATAAATGAACAAGTGACTTCCATCTTAGAGGATTAATGTTTTGTAAAGATTTCCATGTACTTCCTATTGCATCAATGAAAAATTTACTTTCATTTACGAGCAAACTAGCAAATGAACTCCCAACACTTTCTTACATCAATGAACATGAAAAAATATGCTATGGTCATCAATTAGGGTGAAGGAAAACTGCTATAATCAAACTAACAAATGAACCCAATAACAACTAAACATCATAACATTCATATCAAATATTGTATTTAAAATTTCATATGAAACATATCGCTGTCATATAGCAAGAGATAACAAAAGTGATGTTCATCCAAAATAACAAATCAAAATATACAAGTCTGTTGCTTGTGAATGTAGGCACAACACCACATCATATCATATCACATAAACTAGAATAAACTACAAGTTTCTGCTTGTACTCAAAATAGAGGCCTAGTACAAAACATAAGCAAGGCCTAAAAACTTCTAATTGACACTATTTCTGAGTTGTCTTGGTGGCACTTGCACACCTCCACTTTTTGCATTTGAACATTTTTTTGTAATTGGACCACCATTTGAAATTGGACCACTTCTTGGTATAAGCTTTGATGGTCTTGGGCCAATTTCAGTGGGTTGGGTTAGGCATGGGGTGGGCATGAAGTCCATGAACCTTTCCCTCATTGATGGGCTTGCAGCATTCATTGTTTCAATTGACACAACTGGATGAGACTTAGAAGCAGAACCCGAATCTGCTTAAGTTGTTGTGGGTGTGGCAAGTTGAGGTACTACCTCTCCAGGGTTCTGCATATATAACAATACCAATTGTATGAGACAAGCTTAGGATAGTTTCTTAAGGCAGGGAGTAGAAGATGTTACCTGTGTTTGTTGGTTTTGACCATTTTGTTGAGCTACACCAGCTGCTGCCTCTGCTGTTGCAGCTGCTTCTTCATCACCCATGTCATCCTTCTTTTGTTGACAAGTTCTGCTGTTGTGGCCAGCCTACAAATTTTGATAAGTCTTGTCAACAATATTTTCAGATCCAAAACCAAATACAACAACCAAACTCAACAATAGTTTCAAATCCAGAATTAATTCCCAAATATATACAACACTAGTTTCATATCCATAATTAAACACCACTACAATAGTATTTAGATCCAAAACCAAATACCCAAATTCAATTCCCAACAACAATATTTTTAAGAAGCTTAAAAAATCGTAAATAATAGTAAGAAAGTTCCTAATAGTAATTTTAGATGCAATAACCTATCCACAATATTTGCAAATGGTAGCTCCATATGTTCTTTTTACTTTGTAAGGATTGGGATTTACTCTTGGCTCATTTCTCTCTTTTCTCGTCTTTTTTGTAGGTCTGCCTATGGGTTTTTTGTAAGGAGGAGGAAGTGGTGGAATTCCTTCAGCCTTGTCCCAAAACTCCTTGCTTGATACAGGATTGATGTTAAGTTGATAGGTGGTTTTATATGCAGCCATTCCAAGCCAATTGTGAATATTTTCCTCTGGCCTACGCCCTCTATCAGCAAGAGCAGCACAAGCATGCCTACACGGCAAACTTGTTAGTTTCCAGAACTGGCAAGTACAAGTCTGATTCCGTAAGTCCACCTTAACCCTTGTAGGATGTTTCTCAACTTGATAAATTTCATCAGCATCATCACCTGCCCATACTGGTGTCCAGTTGTTACTTTCCTCTTTCTCTCTCTCAAGCCTACTCAATTGTCTAGGAGCAACAGTTCCAATATACCCAGCCAACGATTTTTTATTCCTTGCCATGACTCTCATACAATATGTTCTAATCTCCTCTAACATTGTAATAATTGGCTTACCTCTGTGTTTGAGTATCTTATCGTTGAATGTCTCACAGTTGTTGTTGGTCACATTGTCAACCTTCGGCCACTCACTAAAATATGACTTTGTCCAAGATTTAGGGTCTAGCCTATTCAAATACTCCCAAGTAGTAGTATTAACCCCCTTTAGCTTCGTCATTGTTGTCTCAAACTCTTGTACTGTAGTTGCTCTACAACACTCCCAAACCGCACCTTTCAGCTGCTTATCCTTCCATCTCTTTGTAAAGTTGCTCCAGATATGCATTGCACAAAAGCGATGATGAACCCCGGCATCACCTCTTGCATTGCTGGAATGAGACCCTGAGAAAAAATGGCAACACAATTAGTTTATGATATGTCAATAATCACAAATCATGCAAAAGTTATAAAGTTTTGTTCTAACCTTCTGCTGGTCACTAATGAAATTCCACCATGCACTCTATAGTTACCCAAATCATCATGGAGGATCTCGAGAAACCATTTCCAATTGTCTTTAGTCTCTGAATTAACAACTGCATAAGCAATTGGGAATATCTGATTGTTTGCATCCTACCCAATAGCTGTCAGTAATTGTCCGCCATAATACCCCTTCAAGAAGGTGCCATCCAACCCAATAAACGACCTAACACCCTCAATGAAACCCTTTTTGCAAGCTGCAAATGAAATATAAAGCCTCCTAAACATTGGTGAAAGATCAGGCAAGGTTTTGGTCTCCAATGTCACAGTTGATCCCGGATTTAATTTCAACAATTGGTTAAGGTAATCACGTAGCTCAGCATATTGTGCCCTCTCCGAACCTTCAATATTTTCCTTTGCTTTTTTATTGCCCTATGTATCTTCTTATAGTTGACATTGACCCTAAACTCCTTCCTAAACCAAGCTTCAGCTTCTGCGCAAGTTATCCCCGGTTGGTCTCTTAGCTTTTCTTTAAGTTCCTCCGTCACCCACTCTCTATTTGCTGACTTGTTATCTTCGTTCCTAGCACATATGTGTTCATCAACAAAAGTCTTCACTTGGTAGCTTTTCTGCTCATTAGACCTTCCACAATAGATAGACCATGGACAGTTCTCAGCATAGCATATAGCCTTGCATTTACGAGCCTTCACTCGGCTAAATTTGATGCTTCTTCCAAGTTGGATGTTGAAAATTCGCACTGCTCTTTGGAACTCTTTCATGGGGGCAAACTCCATGCCAAGCTCCAAATGGACAACACCAAAACGTGCTTCTGGATTGCCTTGTGGCCAAACATCATCATCAGAATGACATTCATCCTCGCAATCTGACGAAAGTGGGCTATGTAAATCCTCAATTCATTTTGATGGTAGTCAGGATCAGCATCGCTGTTATCATCTGATTCAGAAACTGCTGGGCTCCTGCGAGGTACATAAATATTTGGTGCCTCACCCTTTTTTCCATGCATAAATTTTTGTCCTGTTGGAGCTGGCCTCTTATACGATGCTCTTCTGTTTTTCTTAGTGGTGTTTGATTGTTGAGTGGGAATTTCACTTTGTGCAGCAGCTCCAAGACCTGAAACAGAACCGATTTCGGAATTCGTAGCAACTTGATCATCAACAACATTTTTTTGGGCTTCTGCTTGTGGTCTTGGATGACTGTTGGCAAGTTGTTGCTCTACTTCCTCTTGTGCTTGGTTGATGTTTTTGAGGCTGTTGGTTTAGGGTTTAGGATTCTTCGAGCCCTCATCTTGATCCTTCTTTTGGGAGTTACTTGGGGCTGCTGTTGTGGTTCTGTAGCAGGGTGCTGAGAAAAATCATCATCTTCTACATTAACAACGTCAACTTCAATAGGTGCATCAACCACATGCTCACAGAAGACATGAACACTTCCTCCATTTCTCTTTGCATGATCAAGCATCCTAACAAGTTCACTGTCAAACCTAATTAACTTTAACCCACGTCCTAAATCATCTTCAGCCCAGTAGAAATCACTAAAGGAAATGTAGCCAATAC
>JASCZI010182068.1:5585-26317 GCA_036250425.1 Stylosanthes scabra
TTCTTTATCACCTACTTGAGTTTGTCGGGGGATGTTAGATTATTAGCTGTAGGAAATCATTATTAACTTCATTATTAGCTGTAAAGCTCTGTTGTAGTAGGTTGTATAGCTGTATTAGGCTGTAAAGCTCATGCTTAGTTGTACAATAGCTGTAGACTTCCTCATCCAGTTCTATAAATTCATAGAACAACCTTATTGTAATACACATCTCTGAATACAATTCACATATACATTTCTCTCTCATTTCTCTGATGCTAACAAGAACTTTGCATGCAATTATATATTCAAAATTAAGGTTTTTTTTTCTCCTTTGTTGAAGGTGTTCCATCGAAGAAAAGGGTATCCTTCGTGAAACAAAATTCATCACTTGCAGTTGAACTAAAAATTGCAAAGAATAAAGAAAAGAAAATCATTGAAAATCGCAGAGTGATGCTGTGTATAAGAATCATCTCTGCAAAAAGGATTCACAATCCTAAGCTTCATCACCCTGATTCTGCAGAGAGTGCTATTTATATCGCGGCAGCCGGAGTTAGCAAAGGTGAAGAGATCTTCACAGAACCTGTAGAGGGCAAGCCATACCCTAAATGGAAAGATGAGAATCATGTGATTTTACTGTCAAACTATACTCATCATAGAAAAGCTTTCTTGAATGTGGAGGTCATGAAGATTGAAACAGAACAGAAAGATATTCCTGGAACCTCAAATGGCTTTACCCTTGTTGGCAAGGCAAGGATTCCATTGCCTATGGAACTTAACCTTTTACAAGAAGGCCACTTTCTGTTGTTGAGGGCTGAAGGAAAAGACCAAAACCATGTTGGCATGCATTATTCATTATTGGACAATTTCTGTTGCTATTTGCAATGGTATCAATTTTTGAATAAATGGTGAGAGGTTTAAATAAACTTTTAGTTCAAAATAATAAGCAGCATCACTCTGTACATGCTTTGAAAGTCTTTTTGCCCCTCAGATATGTGATCATGATTGCAGTTAGAGGGTTTGTGAGCCAGTTTTAATTGTATGGTAATGATTCTTGAAGTGCAAGAAAACAACTCATTGATTATGGGGTTATTAAGTTTCTATTGTCTATTGCTGTGGACTGTAGAAGAAAATTTAGAAAAGGTATAATATTGTTTTGCTTGGATTTTGCTCAAAAAGAAAAAAAAATTTCTCCTAAAATTCAAAATAGAAGTAATGACTTGGAGTTATTTGTCAAGTTTTTATAATAGTGGTTACATTTCACCCGATAAAAGAGAAGAACATGCTTGTAAAATTGTTTATTTTAGTTTGTTTTTCAATTCTATGAAATTAGTATGTCGAAGTTATAGTTCAATTTTTGTATGCTACCCAAAGGTAAAAATTGGAATTGATCAGCAAACTTCAATTTCATACATCAAACCAAACAATTACTTGAAATAACAATGTTTAAAATTATCTTAATTCATAGTCAAATATTTTCATTAATACAACAACATTTTCTCTTATATTTTACCGTAATATGTTTATTTCCGTGTGTAAGAATATTTTTCGGAATAAGCTTTTATATCAAGATATGTGTTCCAGATTGCAGGTAGAGGATTGAAATGACAATAACTAATCGTAAAATTAAAATTTATTCAGAATCAAACATTTCATTAATACAATATTTTTTCTGATATTTTTTATAATATTGTCTTTATTTTCATATATATAGGATTTGCATTTTCAGATTGAATTTCACATTTTAAGAATCTATCAAGTTATTATTATCTCGAATTCATCTTTAAAGATTATAAGTGCTTCTTTTTTATTTTACAACATGATCACTTAAATACGTTAAATCTTGAGGAAAAAAAAAGTTAATTTCTAGCCAATTTTTAATAAAACAAAGCCACAATTTTGTTTCTTTATAGGTACCCAAACATAAAAAAAAAAAATGGAATTGAGAAGTTCATTTATAGACTCCAACTTCATAGATCAAACCAAACAATTATTTGAAATAAAATTAAAATTTATTCAAAGTCAAATATTTTATTAATACAGTATCTTCTATGATATTTTACCATATTAATATGTCTCTATTTTTATATTTATAGGATTTGTGTTTTCAGGTTGAATTTTATGTTTTAAAAATTTATCAACTTATTGTTGTCTCGAATTCATCTTTGAAAATTCTAAGTATTTTTTTTTTATTTTACTACATGATCACTTAAATACATTAAATCTTGAAATAAAAAACGTTAAATCTCTAGTCAAATCTTTTTTAAAAAAAACTACACTTTTTTTAATCTTTATAGGTATCCAAACATAAAAAGTGGAATTGTAAGGTTCAAGTATAAACTCTAATTCTATATGTCAAACCAAATAATTACCACATAATCACTTAAATACATTAAATACTGAAAAAAAAAAAGTTAAATTTTTAGTTAATTTCTAAGAAATCAAAGCCACAATTCTGTTTTTTGTTTATAAGTATCCCAAATATAGAAAAATGGAATTAAGAAGTTCAATTATAGACTCCAATAATTCCACAGGTCAAACCAAATAATTATTTAAAATAAAATTAAAATTTATTCAGAGTCAAATATTTCATTAGTACAGTATCTTCTCTGATATTTTACCATTCTAGTATGTCTCTATTTTTATATTTATATGATGTGTTTTTAAGTTGAACTTTATTTATCAACTTATTGTTGTCTTGATTTCATTTTTGAAAATTTTAAGTGCTTTTTCTTTATTTTACTACATGATCTCTTAAATAAGTTAAATCTTGAAAACAAAAATGTTAAATCTTTAGTCACTTTAATTTTTTTTTGAAAAAAAAAACTACAATTTCTGAATCTTTATAGGTACCCAAACATAAAAAATGGAATTGAAAAGTTCAATTATATACTCCAATTCCATATGTCAAACCAAACAATTACTTGAAATGATACTATTTTTTAAAAAAAACTAAAATTTATTTAGAGTTAAATATTTAATTAATACAATATCTTCTCTAATATTTTACTATGATAGTTTGTGTTTGTTTTTATTTTTATATTTATAAATTTACATTTTGAGGTTGAATTTCACTTTTTAAGTATCTATTAACTTAAGATTGTTATCCCGAATTTGTCTTTGATGGCTTTAAATATTTTTTTCTTGATTTTACTAAAAAATCACTTAAATGCGTAAAATCTTACACGCAAATTAAAAAACGTTAAATCTCTAGTCCATTTTAAAAAAAAACAAAGCCACAATTTTATTTCTTTTATTTGGATACTCAAGTAATTAAGTATGGTGCATTCCATCGAAGAGAGAGGAAACAGTGAAGAGAAAAAATTTCTCTTTAATATATAGCTAGATGGTCTTTTGAAAAATATATTATTTTTTTAATCTTTTAAAATATACATTTTTTTTAATTTTTTTTTATATTAAAATCTCTTCATCATAGAATATATAGAGTGTATTTTTTTCTACTTATATATAGAGTGTATCCAAAACTAAAAGGGCTCATTTTAATTGTTTTTCAATTCTATGAAATTAGTATCTAGAATTATAATAATTTAATTTTTGCATGTTGCCCCGCACCTAAAAATTGGAACCGGTGAAGAGTTCAATTACAAACTCTAATTTACTGGATCAAACCAAACAATCACTTGAAATAATATATCGTTTAAAATTAAAATCAAAATTCTTTCATAGTCAAACATTTCGTTAATACAATATTTTTTTAATAGTAATAGTATATTTATTTTCATATTTATAAGATCTGCATCTTCAAATTGAGATTCACTCTTTAAGCAAAAACTTAATATCGTTGCCCAAAGGTGAAGAGATCTTCACAGGACCAGATGGAAAGAAGAGTATCATGTCGTTTGGCTAACCAACTCAACTATACTCACTTACCCTTGTTGGAAGGGCAAGGATTGCATTGCCCATCGAACTCAACCTTGTACAAAAAGGGCACTTTTTGTGTTGTAAGGGCTGAAGGAGAAGAATAAAAGCATGAAAGGCCATTGATATGCATATTCTAATTATTGGACAACTCTTTATTTTGTTGAGTCTCACACATTATATGTAATTGTCTACTTGATAAGCCATTTTTGTTAATTGTTATGGTGTTTCTTCCATAATCATTGGATGTATTCAGTATAGAGTTGTCAATCAAATTTATTTATACACAAATGAGGTTTCAATGAACTTTTGCTTAATATAATATATAAAAAACTATTTATATAAAAAAATTTGGTTTCCTAAATATTTTTTAATTTGGCAAGATAATAACTAATTTAGCCGCGGATAATGGTTTTTTTCTTGTACAGCAAGACCTTCTACATAAACTTAATTTGAGAATTTGTCGTTAATTAATGAATTACTACATATATAAAGCAGGATTTAGCCATTAGACAATGGACTAGTAAGCTAAATACTATATCAACCCAACTAAAACTTATAAACAGATCAACTCAAATTGGTTACACCTTCTACATGCTTTTTTTTTTGTTTGGACAGAGTTTTGTTTTTTGTTTTTTGTTTTTTGGTAATGGAGTTTTGTTTTGTTGTTGGAATGGTGGAAACACCATCTTGTCGTTTATGTTGCTATGTTTTTGTTTTTAAAAAAAAAATATGAGTAGTTAGTCTTAGCATCCAGGCCTTGTCTTAGTGGTCTTTGACTAGTAGAGGAAACGAAATGATTAGTTAGGCACAGTCCAAATTTTAATTAAAAAATAAAAAATGAAGAAAATGTCATATCCCTTTACTTAGCTGGCAAAACACCCCTCCAATCCTCCATAGTCCCAAATTCCTCAAATCCCTAACAAAGCCTCCTTTCCCCCTTTCTCTCCTGATTCACTCTCACTCAGTCACTCACTCACTCCAAACCCCAACAGCAGAAAACTGAGAATGGCGTCATCACGCCCTCCTCCCTCGAAATCGGCTGACCTGGACCTCACAATCGTCTCAGCCAAGCACCTCAAAAACGTCAACTGGAAGAACGGCCTTCTCAAACCCTACGTCGTTTTCTGGCTCGACCCTGATCGCCGATTCGCCACCAAATCCGACGATTCCGGCACCACAAAACCCATCTGGAACGAGCGCTTCACCCTCCCTCTTCCTCCCTCCTACCAACCTCTCCACGACACTTTCCTTACCCTCGAAGTCTTCCACTCTCGCCCTTCTGAAACCCCTAAACCCCTCGTGGGTTCCCTCAAAATCCCCCTCAAGGACATCGACGAATCATCCGACCCGACCCGGATCCGCAAATTCACCCTCTCCAGACCCTCCGGCCGCCCCCAAGGCAAGATCCACCTCAAATTGGGACTCCTCGGCCGAACTCCTCCACCTCCGCCGCCTCCATCGCAAACAATTCCTGAATACCCAAACCCTAACCCTAACCCTAATAATAGCAATTCTCCGATGTTCTGTTACGTACCTAACCCCGCTGCGCGTGACTACAGAGGATTCCCGCCTTCAGCTTCTCCCTCTTCTCCTCCTTACACTACTGCGTACGGTTCTTCCACTTACGGTGGTTCGTACGGTGATTTGTACTCTGGGTACTACCAAGGTTACTCGGGAGCGGTTCCGCCGTATCCTTCGAGGCCGTTTATTGATCGGCCCGTGGGCTATGCTGGGCCTAGTGGGCCTTCTGCTCCACTTGATTACTCTTCCTCTTATGAGCATAAGCCCAAGGGTGGTGGTGTTGGGAAGATGGGACTTGGTGCTGGGCTCGCGGTGGGTGCTGTTGCTGGAGCCTTGGGTGGGCTTGCTTTGGAAGAAGGGATGAAGTATGAGGAAGACAAGATTGCTGAGAGGGTTGAGAGTTCAAGCATGACTACAAGGGATGATTATGATTACCGAGGAGATTATTAATGTTTTTTTTTTCAGGAACCCAAGAAAGAAAAAAAGGTTTGAAATTTGATGGGTAATTAACTACTATGTTATCCAGATTTTCAGCATATTTATGTGTATCAGTGTATATATGTGTGATCTTGGAGTTGGAATTTGAAATGCACCTATGGTTTATTATGATGCTTTCCTGATGTTTTATGTGGTGCTTCATTCTCATTATATTATATGATTAATAACAATACTAATATATGATATATATTTGGTGATGGAATAAATCTTGTTTATTTGCTTGTTTGATTTATCACATTTTGGAATGCCAAAGATATAGATTATAGAGTAGGGTAGAGGAGAGTATTCGAGTATATTGTTGCATCTGTTTCTTTGTCTTTTTTGTTTGATAATGAGATACTTGCACTTATGATTGGTGATTGGTGAATCATGACTGAGAAACCCATCTTGAGTTTATTGGATAAGGTTTACATGGTTGGATTTAAGTTGTTTATACTTTGAATGTAAAAGTAAAAGGTTTTATATATGAATCTAATCATATATTAGCATATCAGTGAAAATGTTTGACTTAACCAACTATTACTTTAAAACTCTTAAATTTATAAACATGTGTATCTGATGAAATGACTAAATGTAGAGTTTAGGGTTTAGTTGACTGATGCAAGGCACAGATTGCACTTTGTTGGTGGATGTATATTTCTTCTTCCATCCAAAACCTTATAACATCACCAAGTTCTTTCAGTTTGATTTACTTGTTTATAGTAAATATTAAATATATAACCAATTTAATGGAAAGAATCTTTTTTTATTTGGCCAATGCTCACCTAGTAGCATGCTTTAGTCTGGCTTGTGGAATGTTGAAGTAGAATAACTTGTAGAAAGTTAGTCTGTCTCTGGGTTTGTTTGGTAGGAAAACTTCACAAAATTTTCCTCCACTGATTCTGTCAGGGTACACTATGGATTTGATCTTCAATTCCTTTCAGCAGTGTTTATGTTGCGTATAATGAAATTAAAAATGAACTTATCTCTGCCCAAATTGATATCCTGGAGCTTAGTTTAATTTAATGGTTGCTGAATTTCCCCTGCCATATGCATATCACTGCTCTATGATTTTGGATATTCTGAGTTGAACAATGAAGAGGACTTGAAATTAAAAGTTTCTGTGCTTTAGTTCGGTCTCAAATGGAAATGGATTTAAGCAGGCCTCTGCAAGTCAGATAATCTGTTCTGGCTTATATTCCGAGGTTGAATGAAGCTTGCCAGTTTTGTTAATCTAGGAAGCATGTCTTTCTTTCCGGAAAACCTTGACAATCCCCCTCGCACCAACCCAAGCAAAAATTGCAAAAGAATAATTCCCCATCAATTTGGGTGAACCATTTTATTCACATTAGTAGGTAGTATGCATTAGATGTCATATCAAAATCTGGGATTTTTTTTTTAAATAAATAAATTAAATATATTAATTACGTAAACGAGCACGCTGGAGGAAATTTACGTTTATAAATCCTTTTACCAATTCCGGGACGGCCAGACCCGGAATTGGTTCAGAACCATTTCCGGGACTGCCAAGCCCGGAGTTGGGCATGTGATTTTTTTTAATGAATTCCGGGACTGCCAAGTCCGGAATTAGTTCAAAATAAAAAATAAAAATAATAAAAGAAGAAAAAATGTGAATTCTTTCACAAAAATTTAAAGTTAATTATAACTAAAATGAAAAAAACAAAATTAACTATGTTGTCTCTTTGATTTTGGTGGCTAAATTATCTTTTATAGTAAATTATTTTTTTTCTAATTATTTGTTAAATTAAGCAATATAATATAAACACCGTAGAAGTTTCCAAAAAAAAAAAAAGTCATATATAAGAGTGAAATATGGAATATTATAATTTTTTTCATATGAAATGAATTTATTTTTAAAGAAATAATTCAACTCATAGTAGAGTTTATTATAAAGTAGACAAAGAAACAAATAAAAACACACCTTAGTACTCAAATTCGTACTATCACGTACTTTCTACTCTGATTATCTAATATTGTCACAACTGTGCCAATAACCTTTCTGAAGCTTGCTATTGTGGAGTATTTCGAGGATTAAAGATTTTATTTCTATCCAATCAGACATTTCAAATTATAACATACTTGCCCAATTCTGGGCTTATCAGTCCCGGAATATGTAAGGAAAACCTAAAATTGTCAATTTCCTAAGACGTGCTTATTTATGTATATATTATATTTATTTTAATTATTTAAAAAAAAATCCTCAAAATCTGTTAATGTATCTTTCCCCATAGAAAAGACAACTATTCCTACTTCCTCATTCAAAGTTGAGTAAATGGAAATGCTTAGCTTATATCTTAGTGCATGAGGCAGTATGGCTAAGTCGGTTTGGATCTTGGAATTTCTGAAATACTCTTTAGTTTCAATAATTGCAAAATGTGAATTTTGTTAGTTTATTGTAGTTATTGTCTTCAACACAATAGTTTCATTTTGATCTGGACCATGTTAAGTTGCTAACATTCTAATAGTTATCTGTGCCGACTATGAAATTCTGGCTAAATTGGTATATGAATTGATATGGAACTGTATTTGACCTAGTAAAATGTTGTGATAAAAACCACATCTCCTAGCACAAGTAGTAAGTGGTTTGGGTTGTTTAATTGTCTAGTTTTGGATTCGAGCTTTTGGGACAGCATGTATGCAAAAGGGATGGGGTTATGTCAAACCCTCCCGAAAGTAACACTCGATAAAGAATAAGATATTAGTCCAGGGCTGCCGGTTTAGGATATTTTCAAAAACAAAATGTTGTGATAAAATCATTCTTAAGACATGAATTTGACCATAATTTCATACAACCATAGAGTGCCACCATGACACTCAAAATAGTCAACATCAAACTAATGGGTAAAGACGGTACAATAAGAGTGAGTAATAGGATTTACGTTTTTCCAAGTTTCAAAGACGAATTCTAATTGATTTAGTCCCATAATTTCAGGGACCTTTAGTCTTGAAAGTGCGTTTAAATTGGAAAATCACTTGAAATTAGGTCTGATTCAGCATTCCGAAAGTAGCAGGTCGTATGGTCGTGGTGCATAACTGCAATGGTATGATGGTATCTGCTGACTGCAGGTGTTAAGGGGTATTTTAGCGGTTAACGTCCTCTTTTTGGACCCGGGCCATAGCGTCTAATTTGGTTCAGATAATCTTTTGGACTGAATGGACATATGGTTCATCTTTATAACCCAAGAGTCACAATCTATTAGTTCTGATTTTTTTTTCTGTTTTGGGCTTAATTCCCCGATGTAAACCAAAACCAAATGATTAGGAATTAGGAGTGGAGGTTCAAAACCCACATATCACGCAAGACTTCTTTACTGTGCTAACATAAAGTATCTTTTTTCTTAAAAAAAATATTAATTTAAATGTTTATGTTATTTTATTTGAAAAACTAAAAGAATAGTTATATCTAAAAGAAGTTAGGTGAACAACTTTGCCTGTGTCTAAAATGAGGCCAAACATTTTGTGTGCATTAGATGCGTCATTCTTTATTAATAATTGATTTAATGAAAATCAATAAATGCAATAAATGCAGAGCATTGATAGACCTTAATAAATATAAACGATACTAGTACATAAATAAAAAAAGTATTTCCATTTTTATATAATATATTTAAATAAAAACAAAAAAAATTAATACATAAATAATTATAAATATTTTTATCATATTAAAAATAATACATTCATATTAAGATGTTACCTTTTGTTGCAATAAAAAAAATATAAGAAATTTTTTAAAAAATTATTACTTACGTATGATAGATTATTTCATATTAAAACTCAAAATATCTTAACTAGCTATGTTTATTGAACATAGATTATTACGTAATATAAAATTATATAAATATTGTTACAAATAGATTTTCATTTTAAAGATTACGTATATAATTACATAGAAAGATTGAATTTTTTTTATAAAAATAAAAATCATATAATTTTTTATTTGTTTCATTTATATGGGCAAAACAAATACTAGACACAAAAAATAAAAATTGCATTTATTGTTTTATATTTAATATATTTTAGAAGCTATCATATTTTATATTTATACATATATCAAAATTATCTCTTAATTATACATATATGTATTAAATAACGTTTTATATACAAGTGAAACAAATAAAAAGTTATTATTAAATTTTTATTTTTATAAAAAATCACTCTTTTATATAATTATATATGAAACATTTTTAAATAAAAATATATTGGTAACCCTATTTGCATAATTTTGTATTACATAATAATTTATATTCAACGACTATAATTATTTAAGATATTTTTAGTTTTAATATGAAATAATCTATGATATATCAAGTAATATAAAAAAATATTTACTTAATAATTTATTTGTTGCAAAATAAAAATAACATCTTAATATGAATTTATTTTTAATATAATAAAGCATTCATTAATTCTTATTAGTTACTTTCGGTAAGAAAATCATAATTTGTTATGAGTTAATTTCTTTATTTAAATATATTATATAAAAATAAAAATATTTTCTTTTATTTATGTATTAATCCGCACTCAATCCTACTCGTATGGGATCCGAACGTCTATCCGTACAAATGAGTTTATTTGAATTGGATATTTGCGGATATAATTAGTTGGTGTGTGTGGTGAATTATGTGATTGAATGCAGGGATGGATTAGGGGGTGGGAGCAGTGGCCATCCCCCGGGAAAATTCTATAACTTTTATATATTAAAGAAGAAGTATAGTAGGTGTCATGGTGGTTAACTACTATATTTCTAAAACTAAGGTAATAGGTTCAAAACACATAGCTCCCACCTCCTCTCATTCTTTCTATTTTTTTACATTTCTTTTAACTTTTCAACACTTAAAATTTATTATATATTATATAAATAATAATTTAATCTTTATAATCTTTATAACAATTTCTATTTGAACGTACCCGTATGTAAAAGTTAAATTTTTTAAAATCTATTTATATTTGATGGAATCAGCTTATAATAAAGAAAATTGTTTAGTAGTATAAATATATTTTACGTATCTTATTTATTAATTTATTTTAAATGCATATATCAAGAGTATTTTAGTAATTTGATCTATAATTTTATTTTTAAAAAACCAGTATTTTAATATAAATATTGTTTTTAAGTTAGTAATAATTAATATTAGAATATAAATTTATTATTTTCTATAAAAAATTATATTTTGATGTAACACTTATTATTAGTAGAAGTTTTTAATAAAAAAGTTTTTATTAAAATTAATAAAAGAAAACACTAGTCTTAATTATTACACAGAACTCACCCTATAATATTTGCTTATACAATAAAAAATTTCCGACCCCTTAGTAAGATTTCTGAATCCGCCCCGATTGTATGGCCAAGGTGGCCAACCACTCTCCTAGCAACGCGTGGCAAGGTTGAGGTATGTATGTGTGTTGTTTGACCCAATGCGTGCACGGTCATTGCAATACTGACAAAGGGGTAAAATAATTTGGGACATCTAATTATTGTAGATAATTAAGTAAGTTGAAAGTTTGATTTTCACCTAAAACAGTAAGTTAACATTGACGAAACGTTGAAACAGTAAGAATCGTTAGTACACCTCATGGACAATAGTCAAAACCAAGCAACACCGCCACATGTTCTCATCAGCGCCGCCCATTTCTCCACAGGCGTTCACCTGGTTCATGATGATGCGGCGTGCGAGCTCATCAAGAAATTGTTGGAATTAATGGGGAAATTCATGGGCAACTACAAGCGCAGATACAAATCAACAATGATGCCACACATTGCAACTAAAAATGCTTAAATTGATTAGAATATGGTTAATTGTAAACTAGAATTATACACCACTCCCTTGAACCTAACAAAAAATATCCAGAGGCGCAAGAATTGAGAATTTAGATATACCACCACCATTCTCATAGTATTAAAATTCATTACATTTGTACAACAGAAAAAATTCATTAAATCTACTGCCTATTCACTAGGAATTGGAACCATCCTATACCAATCCTTCGATATAGATTGGTTTCTATTATTCCAAGCTTTGTGAAGACTGGGCATACCCGGCACTCTCGATGGCTTCATTCTCTGCCCTGTCAATTCTTCTTCGCCCTAATATCTCTCCATTAGAGTCTTCACCTTCGATTTTCATTTTTTGCAACCTACATTAACAATGGCGGAGCATCATCTGCAACAATGGCGACAACGAGGGAACAAAACGGTGCTGTGAAGATTGATGGTTAGATTAGATACTAGATCGGGTAGGGATGACGTTACTGCACAATTAGTCTAATAACGATTAACACTAGCGGATTCATACATAATCCACGTGCCAGGTGTCCATCTCTTATTTGTTGGTCAACCATAGGCTACTTTTGGCCATCATTCTCCAAGCTACCATAGAATTAGCCTAGTTAGTGTTGTCACCCTACATTCATGTGCATAGAGCACACCAAGTAATGTGTTTCACACTTTCACACATTATTTATGAGAGTGAAAAACAATTTTGTATTTACATTACATAAATAAAAATAACTACGTTTATGTTTAGGGCCAATACATCCATCTCAATTCCGATTGAATTTCTGTTTCCCGTGTAAAAGCTTATTTCTCTATTCTCACATTTTATTCATCTTACACTTGTTAATTGCATCTCCCTATTGAAAATACGGCACCATCAGTGAATTCCTCCACCCTAGCATTGTCTTTCTCCGAAAAAAAAAAAAAAAAAAACCTCCAATAACGTTATCTTTGACTCTTCTGGTCAACAACAAACCAGCAGCCCTTTATGGCTTTTTATTATCATCAATTCTCTTCAAATGGTATCAAAGTCTCACTAGAGTCAAAGGGACCCATTTGAATTAGTGTTAGATTACATTTTTGTCTATACTTGTTTGTGTTCCACAGACCACATAAGCGCAATTTATCCAAAATCACTAAAACATAAAATGATTGATTATATATAATGCCAAAAAAAAAAAAAAAAAAAAAACTATTCACTAAAAACGTGTGACTCCCTAATTCGGCTATGTAATTCAATGTCCCAATAATATTTGGATCGATCCCTCAACTGAAATTTTCTAGAACAAAAGTATTAACGATAAACTAATTTTTAATTATTTAAAAATATTTTGTCATATTTTAAATAATTAAAATATATTTTTATCGTTAATAAATTACTTTTTTTTGTCAACTTTAAAAAATTTTAGGGCAATATTTATAGTTTACTCATCCCTAAAAAATAATGACAAACTAAACGTCACAATAGTATCTGAATATAAATTTGATAAAACTACTTGAAACAATATTTAGCCGGTAACAAGAAAAATAACAATTTGATATGAAAGGGAATTTTTTATTTTAATAAATTAAATAATTATTAAAATAACAAAAATACACATGGCCAGATTAATCACAAAAATATGCCCTTGTTATATATTTCGTCCGTGGTGTTAGGCCTGTGTGTTGCTCGACGAACTTTCTCACCTCCCTGAAACGAAAACACACCTCATATATTCATATACAGATACCACATTTTTAACCTAAACCAAACACAAAATTCCAGAGAATAAATAATGTACTGGTATTTAAGGTTAACTCTTTTAAAGACTTGGATCCTCCACGAACAATCATTAACACTTTGCTTGCAGACACAATGGTATTTCATACTATCAGATTCCAAGACCTTATACTCTGCGGCCCGCCTGATGCAATAGTTCTTCACGCCCATGTGAACCGCCTCTCAGTGGAAAAACCTGTGTCCAACCTGTAATTCTACCCCCATCAAGATCGTAATCGTCACCACCGCCCAACGAGAAGTAAAATACTGTTCTTTTTTAATTTGACCCGCTCGACTCAACCCTATCCCTCTCTCTCCTTTTGTTTTTGTTCGACGAAAGTATTCTTTTTCTTTTATTGGTTTGGGTTGGTTCGGTTTTTTCGGGCTCGGCGATACTACCACTTAGCCGAGCCCAAAAAATCGGTGTATACGAATAATTCTAAAAATTGAAATAAAAAAAATGAAATAGAAGAAAATATACAAAAAAGCTATAGGTCGAACTTATTAGCTACCATAGTCTATGTCGGTCATCCGCTTCACCTCCATTGCATCTAGATCCAGCGTGTGGAAGTAACTGTCCACAGTTGAGAAGTAGGGAACTGGGAGTGCATCTGGTAGCAAGAACCGAGTACCGACTGGTGTAGTTGACATAAACTCATCATCACCCGACGCGGAGCTGTCAACCTCAATGTCACTCGGATCCTCGTCACCGTACTCAGACTCTTCGGTATGTTTCGGGGGAGGAGCAATATCAATCGGATCTGCCGCCATGTGTACATCAACCTCAAGTGCCGAATCGGATAGGCCATCCCCAGGCATGGCAGTCTGCGTGTCCAGGATCTGGACATAAAGATCCATCATTTTATTTGTCAGGATCCTCCCATGGCTTACAAACACTGCTCGGACATGCTCGTCATTGCTGAGCCTGAACATCCTCTATAGACATGAACTGTCGGGCAGTACAGCAAGAAATCTATACGCCACTCTGATAATGGATGTACGCTCCGAAAGCCTCATATTCCTCAAAATCGTCTTCTTCAGATTGCTCAGAGTTTCGATTGGCCACATCATGAAAACAACCGGATTCGGAGAATGAAACTCCACGCTATCCGGGCCGTCCCTAGGGAATCCATTTGGATATACTCCGACAACTATTTGACTAAAGTGACAAGACATTTTTCAGAGAATTTTTGAGTTTCGAGGTGGTATGAAAGGATATCTTGATGTTAAGAGAGCTCCAACAACAACTTCGTCCTTATATTGATTATTTTTGTGTTTATCTCCTCGCCAGGGGCGACGAGATATATATAAAATGTTAATTAACGTATATCTCGTCGTCGATGAGATATATGTAAATTCATCTCGTCGCCCCTGATGATGAGATAAGTAACAAGGACATATTTTGTAATTAATCTGAAGTGTGTGTTTTTGTTATTTTGGTCATTATTTTATTTATTATAAAATCCTATAAAAGGTGGCTGTTTATTTAAATAAATAATTTATTAATTTCTATTTTGTGTAATAATAAGAAGATTTAATTTTTTGCTAATTAAGTCTGATCAAGTCATTTATTTCTATTACAAAAAGAAGACTATTTAGATATTAAATAAAAGATTATTTATTTACTATTTTTTCGCTATTTGATATCGAAATTATTTTTTATTTAGTATAAAAATTAATGATTTGGTTGGATAAAATAGATGTATATGTAACGTTACCAATAATTATATTATGTGTACATAAAAAATCAACTACTAATTAGTTACCATATATAAAAATACGTATTTGATATGTCATAAAAACATAAATCTTGTAATTTTCATAGAAATTGAAAATTATTAATTTTTTATTTAAATAAAAAAGTCTTAAAAAAGCTTCACATCTTTGATCTTCAATTATGTTATGTCTGTAAATAATTATTAGTCGCTAATATAAAATATATATTAAAATATAAATTATATATAAATACATAATAATTAATTCTAAGAACATTTAAAATTGTACATATGCATAGGTGAAGAGTATCTGGGAGTGTTAATGTCGTATAATTTCAATTCAACGATGAAAAGAAAAAAAAGAAAGAAAGAAAAGAGAATATCTCTTACAGTGAAAAGACACATCTGGTTGTTATGATGCAGTGGTTTCGAAATATGATTGGGTTTGGTTTCAGTGCGTCTTGAAGGGATGCATTGGATTATGCATGAATGATATAATAGAAGATAACACGGGTTTATCAGATTATGATAAGAAGTAATTGATTGTTTTTATTGAATAATGTATATATGAACCCACTATTTGTAATACTAGTTGTTTGAATAGTTTAATTATTATGTTTTGATTTAATTCTTCAATTTTGTATCTTTTGTTAGTAATATGGAAATACTGAACCTAAAAAAGAAGAAGAAGCAAGATCCGTTCAGTGCATTGTAGCTTACACTAGCTAACATTATCTTTGATTTTGTGTTTTGACCAAAATTGTTGAACCACAAACAAAGTAGTGAAGAATTAGACATTCACACACGGCAGGGAAAACAAAGAGAGAGGGCAGATACAAATGAATGAACAAACAAAATTGAAAATGTGTATGATTTCATCACTTCTTGAGTTTAATTTCTCATCAAGTGTATATAGAATTTTATTTTATTTCTGGAGTATATATATATTACTTGATTTTTTGGATTATGCACACTACAAAACAAGACAAAAGCTTCGGGTGAGTGCTGCCAAAAATTGACAAGTGGTACAAATTCCTTAATTTATGACCACAAATTGATCAACATGCATGTTATATTTTATCTTTTATTTTCATATTTTAATGAAAACAATAATGTATTATTATTTTTAATTTTTATGGTCCACCCATGACAAAATTTAATGTGACATATTAACATTTAACTAATAATTACATAAAAATTAAAGATTATGATAAAATACTATTTTGATAACGAATATTATTTAGCACAAATTTTAAATTAATATTTAATATTTTAATCGTATTATTTTAGTTCGAAAAATTTTAAAATTTATATTTTAGTTCTTAAAAAATTTCAAACAAAATTAATGTTATCCCACCATTAAATTTAAAATGCAAAGAAAATTGAAAAAGTAATACGGATATTAACTCTCCACTCACATAAAACATTATCGTTGTAAAAAATTAGAATAATAATAAAAAATAATAAAATTAAAGTTATAAATTCTCTTTTATTTTCAAAGACATATATTTTGATTTCATAGGTTTTTCCCTATTTAAATTTATCCGTTCTGACATAATGTTTAGGGTGCCTACCATATTGGAGAATTACCTTCAGCGTTATTCTCTCCGTTATTAATTGTTTATCTCAAATTTAGTAATAAGATTAAAATAGAACGTTTGAAATTTTTTGGACTAAAATAGAATGATTTAAACGTTAGGGAGTAATTTAGTATTAAAAGTTTAAGACTAAAATAATAATTTAGCTTAAGGTTATAAAAAATTAAAAATTGAATTGGTATTGAACCTGTAAAGTTAGAAATTTAGAAATTTAAAGATTCAATTAATTGGGGTTGAATTAAATATAGTAAAATAATAGAACTATTATTGCTCTCAATTCTTAATTAATTATTGTCCTTGTGTTAGGGACCGGTGTGTTTAGCCTAATATAGCATCACTCCAAACAGATAGAGAAGCTACTATAAGATATCAATTAAGGGCAAGACTGAAGGGGTTTGAATCTATATTTCTAGGGGGTGCTAGCTAGGGTTTTGATGCACCTTTGTCACTATCTTAAAAGTGAAATAATAAATCTTGTTATAACTAGCTTATTAGCTAAATGATAAAATCAGATCGGAACGAAGAATATATAGCAACACCATCAAAATCTTGGATATGGAAAATGAAATTCCATTCCCTCCCCCTGGCCTTATAACGTTCCATATATGAAGCTACGTATGTACTCTACTCTCATCCTAATTCTTATTATTAGGATTAGCTAGGATTGCTTTTGTTGTTTTGTGAATATATAATTAGTAGTGGACATAATAATAATAAAGATATGTTTAATTTCCTGTGCACTTGAATTGAGCACAGAATCACACACACATGTGTGAGTGGAGTGGAAAAAAAAATAAAACACTTGGTTTCTATTACATTCTCTTATGGCACTCATTTTGCGGGGAGACTTTTAGTTTTCATCTTTCATAACACGTGTTAGCTTATAAATAATGATTTTGTTAGAGAATTAATTATTTTTTAAGCAACAACAGGTAATATATGAAGCAGTGTATGAAAAAAAAAGTTTAAATTGTTGTTGTAGAGACAAAATCAAAAGAGAAATTTTTTTTAAAAAAATGTTAATTGTTCTTAACAAATATGGAGAAGTAAGAATAAAATTAACAAAATGTAGAGAAGTTAAAATTTTCTCATTCTGACAAATTGTCTATTACATGAGGGTATTCTCAGCTAATAATCCTAACATTCATCATCCTTTGTATATAATGATGACATTAATAATATATAATAAGGGATTCAGCACACTTATTCTAATATTTATCTCTTTGATTTTTACTAACTTGATAGTCAACCTCCTTATAAATAAAATCATACCCTAACAACAGTAAAATAATTGTGATTTTCTGTGAATTTTGATCTAAAACATTACTTGCAAATTTTTCTGACAATATATCACTTGCGGATTTTGTTGCCAATCGAGTTTTGTTTCTAGAGCATTTGGAACATGTGAAAAGTATGCAGATGGCCTAGGTGATGATAGTTAAGCACCTAAATGGATGTATTTAATTATCATATATTTATAGAATTTAAATGGGAAGAAAATAAAAATGAAAAATAAATGTGTAACACCACCATATTCTATATGATGGTAGTAAAAGAGATGAACAAAAATAAAATATTTACTTAATTAGGTGCATGGTATTATTTTTCACCAAATATTTTACTATTTTTTTAAGTGCTTAATATTAGATATTTCGAACCTATATTACTAGAAATTTGGAGCATCATAGAAGATAATTATATATCTGTTGAGTTTATAAATTACTCATGGTTAGAGCATAATATTTATGTGAGAATTTGCATTGGTACTTGAAAATACATATTTTGTTCAATCTTCTCATGGGTTGTACATGATGAATCTACTGTAGTTATATATGTTAGTAATAATGTGATACTACTCTTAAACAAAAATTAACGATAGTTAAAAGCCTACACATGAAATTATAACGCTTAAAAGTTAAAACTCCTCCATCCCCATAAAAAAATAAAAAAGGTTCTTTCAAAGTGAACCCACTTTTAGTTGATTGTCCCCCATAACAACACGATTAATTTATTATTGTGTTGCTACTAAAAAAAAAAAAAGATTAATTTGTTCAATTCACTGACAATTAAAGTTGCTGCCCTTTGACATCTTTCTTCATAGGCTAGAAAAAAAATAAAATAATTGTAATAGTAGTTAAATAAATGCAGAGTTGTGTAATACACTAATTCATGTTTAGTCATGTCAAATGTTAAATAAAACAAAAATTAATGTCGCAATCATCAAGCTGTTAACACCAACCAATATGAATATTTTTCTGCAAAGACCAAGATGCCATCATTAATATCATGGCTATTTGGCAAAGTTCATCTCCCCGCAACTCCCCAACCCTATACACCCACCTAAGGAGAAAAATAATAATAAATTAATTAAATAAAGAAATGAAAATTAAATTATTGAGTCTAGGAGGTATTTTCCCGAGCCACTAGCTAGGTAGTAGTACAGTGTACACACTGTTATTATTAGATTTATTATTAGAAGACAATTTGCAACCGATATTCATCTTCATGCATGCATTTGGAGGGTGCATGCGTGGTTGATCTTATCTTTTTGACATAATGTAATAACAATGATTTTATATTTTATATTAAGACATCAAAAAATTATTCACAAATGCAGTAGCTAATTATGCATGTTTGGTAAGTTTGTTAGGGATATATGTGTGTTATGTCAGGGTTCAATTAACTTGACAAAAAATTCTGGTTGATGAGTGAATATAATTTTTGTTCAAATAATTCAATTATTATATGATATTTTAGTTACTATTTTTATTATATGAAAATTGATCGATCTCAATGAGTTGTCATATGGTCGAAAATACTCTTAATTAAAACTTAAAATATATTCTTATAATAGTTTCTAGAATTAATAATATTTTGAGAGAGACATGGAGTGTGTGAGATAGAAATTTAGAGACAAAAGTTGAAACATAGACACTGATACTCCTGAAATAAATTTATTATTATATTTAATTTAAAATTTAATAAAAGATAAAAATTAGGATATAATAAAAATTAAATTTAGTTGATGGAGGAAGGATAAATGATAGTATTAAAAATTTTAATGTTGAGTAAAAATATTTAAATAAATAAAGTTATTAAAATTACAATTTTTTTTTTCAAAAATTTCAGTCTCTTCAATCCCCAACTTTCAAAAATATTGAAAATATCAAAATTTAAAAAAAAAAAAACCTAAAATTTTAGTCTCATTTTCTCTCAATTAAATACAATATATAATTCCAATTCCCTAATCTTAGTTGCAACCCTTCCAAACACAACATTAAGAGTACTTTTAGTAGCAATAGTTAAAAATGAGATTAAAGAACTAAGACTAGATATTCTGTTTAGTTAATAGAAATTGAGACTAAAATTTAAGTCTCAGTCACTGAATTTTAGCACTTTCAGTACTTTCAAAAAGTGGAAACTGAAATTTATAGTAAATTGAACTGAAATTTTAATATTTTTTTTACTTAACTACGTATTCTCACTCAATATTAAAGTTTTTAATATTAATCTTTATCCCCTCTATTAATTTAATTTAATCTATATCTCTCGATCAATTTCTATTAATAATTTTTAAATCAAACACAATAATAAATTTAATTCAATATTTGTCTCTCAGTCTGAAATCCTAACTAATGTAGTGGGTCTTGCATTGGAAATTAATTAACTTTAAACATGCTACTAATCTTTCAAGTGCAGTTGTCATATCCTCTTGGACAAAACACCGATGTCAAAGCATAGATGCATCCAAAAGTAGGGAAGATTTTCAAGCACCAATCTCCATATAGAAATTAGATGCCAAGTTCTGCATGTTGGTGACTGTAATCGTCCAAGTTCAAGTCACTGATATATACTCATCTCTTACAGCAGCATGGACAATAATAATGGAATAAAAATGTACCTGAAAAAAAATAAATACATGGACCATGGAAAATATATATATAATCTACACTAACCACCACTGCATGCACACACACACATATATATATATATATATATATATATATATA
>JASCZI010182069.1:11890-26290 GCA_036250425.1 Stylosanthes scabra
ATTCCCCACGGGTTTCCCATTCCCTGTTTCTCTTTATTACTTTTAATAGATATTTTAATAAAAATAACAAAAAAAATTGAAAAATTAATATAAAAATACTAATATAGTGAAACATCATTTAAATATATCTTGTCCAAAATAATAAATTATTTAAATCTCAACATTATATTCAGAAAAATAAAATAGTATAACATAATGTGATGTAAAATGACTAAAAAATATATACTAGAAATTAATTAATAAGAATATTTAAGGCATTTTAAATAATTCAGGAAATTTCGGAATGTGAAATTACATAAAGACTACAATATATATTATATAAATAATAATATTTTAAGTATTTAAGATATTTCGGAGATTTGAGGACGGGGTCGGAAATTCCCCGCTCGGGTCCCCGCCATTACCTCAGGGGATTTTGCCACAATCCCCGTTCCCCCACGAAAAAAATTTTTCGTTTTCAGATCCTCACTCGGAGTGTTCTCCACGAAAATCACCACGGTGTGGAGAATTTTGACACCCCTACGCATTAGGCATTATTTAGGGGCTCGAACTGGAAGTTCCCTCTTCACCCGAGCCGTGTGGGACTGTGGGATACCTCTACTTTTGACCTGCTTAAGTTAAAGTGAGCCTTTTGCTGTGATTTTGATACACCCAATTAAGTCTTCTGCCATTAATTTTGTTGATTTCCGCACATAAAATTAAACAAATATTGAAATTTGACTTAAGTAACCATATAAATATTTTTTTCAAATGAAACTTTTGGGATTAATGTTAAAAAAACTTGAATACTATATTTTAGTTGAGTAATTCTAAGAAGATAACAATATAAAAATGATTATATTTAAATTAATATTTATAATTATATATATATATTTATAACATTTAAAATAATTTATTTATCTCATCAATAATTAATAAACAGTAAATAATTTTTTTGAACTATTTTGATTGATTTTTCATTATCTATCAAATATTTTTCTTTTAGTTAAAAATTAAAAGATAGTTAAATATATTAGAAATTAATAAATGAACAGCTACGACTAGACAAATTCAATTGATGTATTACAAGTGTTCTCATGTTTTTTTTTTTCGCGACTAAATATTTCTTAATTTTATCCTTTACTTAGTCTTTTCTTTTTGAAAGTTTAAAGAATTTAATTACACCCAACCAAATTAGATTTATTGTTCTTTTTATTTTCTCTATCCTCCAAATAAAAAATAATTTTTTTGTTAAAAAAATTAAAAATATATTAAAATACACATCTACAACTATTTTATTTTAATATAAAAAATCAATTATTTTAAACCGTAAATCATATTCCCTCAACCCTAAATTATAAATCATTATCCCTAAAATCTAAACCCTAAACTCTAATTCTTAAATCATAAATTCTAAATAATAGACTCTAAATTCTAAACTCTAAAATTATGACGAAAATGTGAGAAATGTTGAAAATGAAAATATAGAAAGAGAAAATCATGTAGCATTTAGTTTTTAGAAGGGAAAGAAAATGAACTATTATTCTAATGATCAAAGACTTTCTTACATTTTAAAATATGAGTTAATTTTAATTATTATTATAATAAATTAAATCAAAAGACCTGAATATATTCTAAAGAATAGTTAGCATTTTTTTTCATAAAATGACTTAAATAACACCGCAGTTGATGGTAATAAGAGTCAATGCAAATTAGTAAAATATGATGCTAATGTGATGAAAATTAAATGATAAAATAAGATTATGTGGTTAAAATAAATTTTTGTTTTGTTTAGTAAAGTCACCCCTATAAATGTACAATAAAGATATTAAAATATTTTTATAGTTATTATTTGATTAAATTATTCTATTAATCTTAATAATTTTACTAAATTTTTAATTTAATTGATATATATATATATATATGTTTTTTTTTCTTTCTCTCAATTAGGATAAAAATATTAAATATAACAAAATATTAGAGTATATTCGTTTAGTTTTGTGGTATATATTTTTTTCTACTAGAATATTTTGTTATATTTTAAAAAAAAAATTATTGGGTTAAATATTTAGTTACAACATACCTAGACCTAATAAAAGAAAAAGTATAAGAATTTAATTGAATATTCACTGAAATTATAGAAATCAAAGTAATTAAATATTATTTTTAAGATAGTTATATATCTATTTGGACTAAAAGTTATCTAATTATATTAAAATGTATCAATTTAAATTTGTTTAGAGATTAAAATTAAATATCCTACCAAGTAATTTGATAAGAAATACGTTAACTGTCCAGAGGCTTGTATTGATGAATAAGGAAGCTATTTCCAAAATTTGGTGTAATAAACTGCAGTTGGTCATTTATCACGCTTAGTCGCTTAACTTATGCTTTTGTGGTCCATTTGGGGATTTCCATACTCACTAGATGACAAAATCACTCTGGAAAACCTGATCCTACCCTTGAACATCATGTTTCGTCTTGTGTGAGGGAACATGTGATAATTTTCCAATACTATTATATTGATTCATATATCATTCATGGTAATGATTGGTGATGAAATTAAAAAAGCAGAATGAAGATGGTGGGTGGGGACTCCATATACTAAGTAAGAGCGTAATGTTTTCAACAGCATTGAGTTATATCACATTGAGAATACTTGGAGAGGATCCTCAACACATGCCTTTGCTCACAGCCAGAAATTGGATCCTTCATCATGGTGGTTTGCTTGCTATTCCATCTTGGGGGAAGTTCTGGGCCTCGGTAAGTATACGTACATGCATATATAAATGTCAAATTAAAGAAACTTTTTTTTAAAATTCTTTAACAATATTTTTTAATTTAAAAAAAACAAAAAATTGCTTTCATCGAGATGAAAAAAATATGACATTTGTTTTTTAATGTTTTTTAAATGCGATAAGTTTTAAGGTAGAAATGTCAAATACTATATATATATATATGTGTGTGTGTGTGAGATTGAAAGAGAATAAAAAAAAATTAATATCTGACTTTTTAATTTTAAGACAAATAAGTTTCATAAATTTATTATTATATATATAATTGTTTCTGGCATTTTAAAAGAAGAATAATATATGTCTCTCTATATAATTATTAATTAGAATAATACGAGTTAAAGAAGATAAAAAGTCAAAAACTTTGAATATTGTGATTTCAAGGAACAAATAAATCCCCTTCCTTAGACAAATATTTGCCTCAACTCATAGTCATAGTTACTAGTGAGATGGTGATGAAACTTCAATTTATTATTAGGAATGAAGTAATAAGAAATTTCCCAACTCTCTTAAATTTATAAGAATATAGCATATATGATTTAGTGAATTTGTAATAATATTTGAAAACCTTCAAACTCAGCGTATATATATATATACACACCAAGTAATTGAGTTCTATTGTACTTTCTCTATTTTCACTCACACCAAATTAAAACTGTTATTATATAATAGAAATATTTATATCTTGTGTAAAAGAATTTAATTTATATCATCTTTCACATCTCTAATTTGTAAGTGTTTCTCATCCGCAAAGGACACATTGGTTCCAAAAGTTGCTTCTCTTTGCAAAAACTACATACCATTAACACCATTATTTTACTTCAATTCAGATATATTTGTCTATCAAAAAAGGGGTCATTTTTCTTAAATATTAGATTATATAAATTAAATTTTTAAATAATTTTGATACACTTTTTTTTAATAATTTTTCCAAGATAATTATTTGATTTTTTTTGTACACAATTATTTGATATTTTAAAGGTATTTGGAGTGTATGAATGGTCAGGCTGCAATCCACTTCCACCAGAGTTATGGCTTTTACCCAACTTCAGCCCTATTCAACCAGGTTTGTTTCAATGCAATTTTTTGTATGACATTTTTTTTAATTTTTTTTTTGGTGATATCCATCAATGCAATTTATTATTTGAATTTGGTTCATGTATATAGGTTATAAATTTTCCAATTTTTTAAAATGCAACGATAAGGAATTATTGCTTTCTACTCAATTTTTTTTCTTTCTAAAATTATCTTTATATGATGTGTATGTTTTTCTTGATAGATAATTATTATCCTTTAATAGAAATTAAAAAGTTTGAAGAAACTAATTTAACAAAATAATGTTTTCAATTACACCATTTAAAATTTTAAGAATAAATTGCACATAAACCAATTTTTTTAAAAAAAAATTAAATTACATTTATATTTTTATAGTTTAAAACCCATCAAGAAAAACAGGAGTAAAATAAATATATATATATATAAATTAAATCCAAACATATAAATTAAGCTCAATGCCAATGAGTTATAACTCATATGGTATTATTTTTTTTCAATGGTAAGAGGTTTCTAGTTCGAACGCTACGCCAAAGTAAAGAAGACACCCCTGTCCCTCCAATCCCAAATTCCCATGAGCCCAGAGAGACCAATCACAAAACGATGTTGCCACACTATCTAATTACTCATTGACATTGCACTTTAAGAACGCCTATTTTCCAATCTCTTTGATTCAATTCTTTTTCTCACAACACCATCAGTCTTGCCTGTTCGTATAGGACATTCTTTTGATTCAGTGATTCGTTCCTAAAGATTGTTGCATTATTATGATTCCATAAACACTAAACTATAGAAAAGAAGGAGATCAAGCCCACGATTCAAAGCATTCCCTAAAGCTCCCCAGCCAAACACAAGTCAAAGTCCCAAAATGATAAAGCCTGCATCCTGATTTTTCATGAGACATGACACTCAAAAAAAAAATGATAGTTTAATTGCATTTCAGCGCCACACAAAGCACAATTTGCCGCCAAGACATCTATCATGCCCAGTTTGTATAATCTATCCCTTATGTTCAATTTTTTCAAAATTACAAACCATATAATGACTTCTATCCTTGGTAGTACTAAGCTCTTCCACTATAATTTACTAAAGTCATACATAGCCCTTCAGATTCCGAACCCTTATAGACCATTTTTAGGAAAGTGAGAACATACTTTTGGAGTCATGCTTCCAACCAATCGCATCCAGTTGATTTGGATTTAGCCCAATCCTCGATAGCACCCGATTAAACTCAGCAAGTTCCTCCTCCTCTCATTATCTCAACGACCATCTCCAAACCAAGCTCCATCTCCAAGTTGCGTCGTCCCACACATCACATTCCACTATTTTAATACTCTTGCTAGTTGCTGTTCGAAAAAGGCTCGGAAATTTATCCTTCAGTATACCTTCTACCTCCCATAAATCATGCCAAAATTCAATCCTCACCCCGTTCCCAAGTTGAATATGAAGTCCGTTCATTAGTAACCTAGCTAGTTCTGGTTCCCTCACCTTCAACCCACCGATGGTGTCCCATACACCCCTTGCGAATCCTTTCTTTTGTCTGCAACCCTAACATACGCTCCAAGCTATTGCAGGAGCAAACAATACCCGTCTTGAACTCTCCTATCATATAAGCTAACTTTTATAGTGATGGTTCTCCTAAAGTCTTGTTGCTCGTATCACAATTCCTAACCCCAATTCCTCTTGGTTTTTTGGCTTTTTCATCATGCTCCATTTCACCGTGGACAGTCCCCTCCCCTCGTCTCCCTTACCCCAAAAGGATTTTGTTTAGATACACACTATTCTCTTTGCATTGTTAATTCCATTTAACTTCTTTTCTCAACCATTCCCATATTATTGTGTGTTTTTGGATGTAGGATCCTTCATGTGCTTCAGTCGCTTGATTTACATGTCTATGTCATTTATATTTGGAAAGAAGTTCGTAGCTCCAATAACAGACTTAATCAAATCATTAAGAAAAGAAATGTACAATGAACCTTATGATGAGATCAATTGGAACAACGCTCGAAATACAATCGCTAAGGTAAGAAAAATATTCCTTACAATCATTTTATGGAATCTAAATATTTATTTAATTCTTAGATATTTTAAAAATGTTCTTGAAAAAAAAATCAGCTACTATATATTTAGATATATTTTTTTTTATATATATACATGTTTTTTTAATATATTTTTTTAAAAAAAGGAATTAGCCGTTATTGGAACATTCAAATAATTTGTCCCACTACAATAAAAAAAAACTAAATTTTTTTCTATAGCAGTATAATCGATTTCTTTTCATAAGTACTAAATAGGATACTAATTTTTTTTTCTTTTGTTTTCTGTTATGCCATATTTAAAATGTTAGTTTCATTTATCTACCCTTCTGTTGAAATTGTGAAACTGTTAAAAATTATTTAAATTGATTTTAATTGAATTTCATTAATTAATTTCATTGAGAAAACAACTCTATAAAGTTTAGAATAACTATATAGTAAAATAATTAAGCTAATTTTCAAATTAATAATTATCTTTAAAACTTATGAGGTTAAAACTGATTTGCTTTTATTTTATTTTAACATTTTACATGTATATCTCTCTCTTTCTAATTTAATTCAATTCTTGTTTTATATAGTTAATTCAATTTTCCAACTAAATATAATTAACATTAAATTATAGAATAGGTCCCTATAATTTCAATGAAATTGCAATAAAGTCCCTATAGTTTAAAAGTTTGTAATTGAGTCATTGTATTCCTAAAAAATTTACAATTTAATTCCTGTTAGAATTTGACATAAAAAAATAGTTAACTCATCGCGTTCTTAATCACGTAATCTTTTCAAGTGAGTCTATGCTAAAATAGTTTACTCATTAATTTTTTGTGCGATTGCGGCGTGAGAGCACATAGTGACGAATGTGAGGAAGAGAGATGGTTTCTTTCTTTGTGGATTCGTCAATTCGACGACAGCTTTCATCGTTTATGGGGTGTGAGTAATTTGGTCAATCACAATTTCATCTAATGCACAATATGGAATATGCTAGAAAATATTTTATTACATGAAACGTTTTTTGAATGGCAGGGACTAAATTACATATTTTTTTATGAATATAGGAACTAAATTACAAACTTTTAAGCTATAGGAATCTAATTACAATTTCATCGAAATTACGTAGAACTAGTGTATAATTTAACCATTTATTAATTATAATAAACCGAATTCATTTCATTTTATGATATTCCAATAATGCAAGAACACCCTAATAACTGCATGTAATTTTCAGGAGGATCTCTACTATCCACATCCTGTTATGCAAGATATAGTATGGGGTTTTCTTCATTACGTGGGAGAGCCTTTACTAAAGCGTTGGCCATTTTCCATGCTTAGAAAGAAGGCATTAGAAATAACTTTTACCCATATTCAATATGAGGATCAGATTACTAATTACCTCTGCTTTGGAATCGTATTAAAGGTACCAATATATACCAAATATTAATCATAACCAGTGGGTTTTACAGTTTTACTTATTAATAATAGTTTTGTAGATAATAATCTATCAATTTCTAAAATTTGTCTCGAAATTAAATATAATACTAAGTCTTAATCTATAAATTTTAGTCTCAATCTCTAAAATTAAAAAGTTAGGAACTGATTTGATGATTAAAATTTACTGAGTACTAAATTGTCTAATAAAAAATATTTTAACGATCAATTTAAAATATTATCCTATTTTTATATTCATAAGATGAATTAGTCATTATTTAGTGAAAATGCATGGAAGGTGTTGTCATTGATTGTGCACTGGATTGAAGACCCTGACTCAGAGGCATACAAACTTCATTTAGCTCGAATACCAGATTATTTTTGGGTTGCAGAAGACGGTTTGAAACTTATGGTTAGTTGGTCTCTCCTTCCGTCTTTTTTTCTTTCATCTCTAGAGCTTTCTAAATATGCATGCATAACATTGCATTAGTTTTTAAGTTTTAACAATATGTTTTAAGCATAGTTAAAGTTATATAATCATTGCAGCGGCTATATAATCATAGTTACCATAAACTCAACTTTTATTTATTTCAATCATACTACATGTACATCTTCTTTCTCCAACTAAGTTAAACCAAGTAAATTTTGCCCAGCGCACGAGCATAATATTATTACTAGAATGAACAGAAAATTTAAAAGCAAACAAACATGCTTTAAAATCTGTTCATATCAACTATAAAAATATGATCGTTGTATATATAAATTTCTGTTCGTTTTTAGTGAAAACATGTACAGTAACAACTTTGTTGAAAAAAATAGATATACGTTTAGAATTATTCTATTTATTTAATAGTATCAAGCTTAGAATTTGAAATTTTGAATGATTTTAAAAAAAACTACCTAGTTGGATATCTACTACCATGAAAATATAAAAGGGTGAAGACAATGAAAATTACATTAATTTTACTATCATAGGTATTTTTTTTCTTTTTTATATTTATTTAAATAAAATTAAAATTTACGTGATAATTTTTATCTTCTTCATAAAAAAAATCTCTTCATCTAAAGAGCCACCGGTAATTGATCTCTTTCCAAACTTATCTCTCTTTAGTTTCTAGCTATATATATCAGTGACAAGTAACAAGTATCCATTATTTGTCAGATACTTAAATCACATTGATAATTGTAGTCTGTAGACTCTTGGAAAAAGAAAATAAACAAATTTGAAAATAAGAAAGAGCTTCAAACATAAATTTCATTGTCTTTAATAATACTTGAGTGGCAACAAGCAAACATTTTCCTCACTGTTATTGTCACCTAGCCACAGGCCCACAGCTACTATCACCACCACTGTCAACAACATCAACAACTTTCTTTCTTTTAAATAATAAATAAACACATGTTGAGAGAAGAAAGGATCGACAGGACACAGAGAGGAAGAGAGAGATGTAGGTGTGTGAAGGTAGATCATATGACAGTGGCAGTGGTTACGAGACGTGGATGAATTGTGGTGGTGATAGGGTGAGGATGGGACGAGAGACTAATGATGATAATGATGATAAGGAATTGAGGATGATTGTACGACAAGATCAGAGGAGGAGTTGATGATGGTGATGGTGGAGTGGTAGGTGGAGGTTTAGAGATTTTGCCCACTAGGGAAGATAGTTGATGGTGTATAAGGGTGTGCATGGCTTGGGTTGCAGGTTGGTTCAGATTTGGAAGAAAATAGAAATTCAATCGATTAAATTTTAATTGTTTTGGCTTGATTTAGATTTGAGATTTTTAGTAAGTGGATTTGAAATAAAGCAAACCAATTAAATTCGAATTTGATTTGTTTGGGTAATTGGATATTCGATTAAAATAAAATTTTGGAAAAAGATAGAAAAATATGAAAAAAATGCTTACATCAATAATAAATAATAATTAAAAAATAATAAAAAATAATATATTATTAAATTTATACTTTAATAAATATAATAATTTTTTTGTGACTATAAATATAATAATTTGAGTTAAAAAAATAAAATTATATATATATGATTATATATTATTATTTTTTAAATTAATATAAACGTAATTAGGTAATTGAGTTGGTTCAGGTATTGTAACATCAAAATCAATACTTGAATCAATTAATATCGGATTGGTTTGAATCTGACTCTGATTATACTCGATTATCCGTCAAATATATAATTGATATAATTGAATTGATTTCATTATAATTGGATAATTAGACTACCGATATTTATGCGTACATGTAATAGAGTATACATACATGTAGGGTAGTAGGGTTAAATTATTGAAAAGGAAACTATTTTATTGAGTTTGACTCTTAATCATAATTAAAAAAATTGAAAAATTGAAAGTTACTGCAAAACATAAAGGTTAAATCAAATGTTATGTTATATATTTTCACCAAAAAAAAATGTTATGTTATATATTAGGATTAGGAAGAACATTTTAAAAATGTCAGGTGGAGTATGATTTTTGTCTTTGTGATTTTTTTTAAAAATATATCTTTTAGCGTTTAATTTTTTTAATTTTGTCTCCAATATTTTAGATTTATATTAAAATTATTCGTGAATATTAATTCTATCGAAAACATTATTAGGGTTGAGGTAGATTCGACAAAAACGAAAAACATTATGAACAAAATTGAACGAATAAAAAATAATCTGGCTAATGTGTATATTATTTTAATAAATATTAAATTCATACCAATATAAAAATACGTGAATTATTATTTTAGTACATTAACTGTCTTGTTTTGGGGGGTTGTTTAACTATCTTTTAAAATATACATTTAATTAATAATAATTTTATGTGTAAATTTATTTTATCCAACTAATTTCAATTGGAATAATTCTATTTACACATCAAAATTAGCTATTTTATTAGTCATTAGTGTATAATACGTATTGAAATACAAAATATATGTGTATTTTAATTCATTTTTAGTACGTATTTAATATTTCAATGCGTATTATATATCGATGGCTGATTTGATAGCTGATTTTGGTGTACACCTAGCATAACTTTTTCAACTAAGTTATTTATTTCTATAACAAATGATTTCATATCAAATTAAAATGTAACATAGAAATAATTTTTTATTTATTATAGAAATAAATGATTTAGTTCAACTTGATTGAATAAATTAAACATATACATAATATTACTATTTAATTAATAATAATCATATTTTACATATATCAATCTGATTTGTACTAAAGATGTAGAAATATTATTATTCAATAAAAAAATATGGAAAAATCTAATAAAATTAAATATTAGAAATACGCTTTTAGAAAATCGCGAACCGTAAGGACAACATTATACTTTATTCTCAAGATTTTCAATTTTAAGCGTAAAAAGTATTAAACCCTTTACATTTTCCCCCTTTGTTATACCCTTTACATTTCTTCTATTATACTTTTGTAAGAATATGTTAAACGTAAATATACATTAGCAAAATAAAAATGACATTGATTTCTAACTTTTAACCATCATGGCACCAATAAAAAAAACCATCATGACCACGCAGCCAAATATGAAGAATAATTTCAAATTTTCAGTACACATAATTTTTTTTTCCATGATAAAATAATAGTCTCTTTTAATATTGGATAAATAAAATTATGTTGTTTAACTAATGTAGGCTACTGGCAGTCAGACATGGGATGTAGCATTTTCAATACAAGCAATACTTGCTTGTAATCTTAGTGAAGAGTGTGGACCTATGCTTAAGAAGGCACATGAATTCTTGAAGGCTTCACAGGTAACAAGAAAAGTTATTATTATTGAATAGGAGCATAAATAGATAAGATACATAATAAAATGTGAAATATATAAGTGTTTCAATTAATTTTGGTGTACACTTATTTTTTGGTGTACACCTTCATCTAAGTCCCAACAAATATGTTTTTACTATTAGAACGAACATATTTTAAAAGCAAACAAATAGTTAAACTATAAAACATGTACGTTGTATATATAAAAATCTGTTCGTGCACGAACAGAATATTACTACTAGAACGAACAAGTTTTTAAAAGCAAACAAACATGTTTTAAAACCTGTTCGTATTAACTATATATAAAAACATATTCGTTGTATATATAGAAACATGTTCGTTTGAGACTTTGATAGAAGTGTACACCAAAAAAAGGTGTATATGTATTATTTTTTTAATTATTTATAGAATAGAAGAGTTAATTATTGATATGTTAATAGGTTAGTGAAGATCCACCAGGTGACTTCCGAGCAATGCATAGGCATAACTCAAAAGGGGCGTGGACATTCAATATTCAAGATCAAGGTTTGCAAGTCTCTGATTGCACAGCAGAATCACTAAAGGTTACTTCGTTCACCTCAATATACATAATTCTGCAAAATAATAATAAAGTAAATGTATGTGATTATACTGTTCTTTTTTTTAAGAAATGTTTGTTTATTCTCGACCTAAACTATTATTGCAATCCATAACCATATATATACACATTAATTAGATACGCTTGATCATCTCACATTAAAACAGGATTCCTTTCCCCAACCAGACAAGCACACACCTAATATCAATGAACGGATTTATTTATGATGGTAAAAGTATCTAATAGTCCTTTAAGGATTATAGAAAAAGATTTTAAATATGTGACTGTGATTATTTTTAATATATACTCATATTTCTTTTATTTTAGAAATAACACTTAAAATCTTAATGAACCACTAAATATTTTCACCACCTAAAAACTTTCCATCAATCAACACAACACGACATATGATACCAATTACACAAATAATTAATGCAATTACATCAATACATAAACAAGCATAGATAATTAATTAATTCTCCAATATGATTTTCGACCTATCCTCAGTCTGAGCTATTTTCACACATTGATTCTTTTGTTTGTATTCCTTGTCCTGGTGATACATCACCATGATATATTGGAAAATATTAACTATGTTCTTTATTTTAATTTTTAAAAAGAAAAAAATATAAAAACTATCTATAAAAGATTTGAATGCTGACAAAACTACCCATGAAAAAAAAAAGTTTTCTATTCATAAAAGATAGGCTTTGTACGATAAAACGCCATCCAAAACTACCCAAAATCAATGTCTCGTTAGTAACGTTTGGGTAGTTTTGTCATACAAAATTCATCTTTTATGGATAGAAAACTCGTTTCTTTCTTTCATGAGTAATTTTATCAGCGTTCGAATCTTTTGTGAGTAGTTTTGGTATTTTTTTCTTTTGAAAAATCTTGGACTCCCAATTTGTATCCATTACCCTCTAACCAACTTATAACATCTCTTTTATTTATTTCCACGATAATCTCCTCTTCAGTAGCAAGTATTTCTTCCATCATAAACTGCACACCAGTTTCCAAGTCTTTTAAATATTCCTCCCCTAAGGCCTCATATAGTAGATTTCACTTGCTCACAGAACTAACATCTAATGTGTTCATTGTCATTTATTATATCTACCCTTCTCTACCATATAATGAACACACTGCTCCAATGTCCACTTAGCCTTTTCAACATCCCAAAATTTCACAAACTTTTTTATTTGTTCTCAAGTATTATCCCATCCTATTTCTTTATTATTAAACACCTTTAAGTATCTATTTTCCACACAACCCATAAAATTACAAATAGCAACATAACCCATTTCCTTCTTTTAACGTTATTCACATCTTGGTTTACCCAACCCTCAAACGATGAATTAATATCAATGTTCCCAACCCATGTTACCATTCTCTAGCAAATACACAATGCAACCATCACAATTTTGTTATGTATGAGTAGTGAACAAACAATTGATTTATTATTTCAGCTTCAGCACCATACAACACTCATACCTCTTCTCCTTGCATAATAAACGTCCCTTCTACGCAATGCATTTTTCGTGTTAACTCCGCCAGTTAGGATGAACAACACAAGAATCTCAAGAGGAACCAAACCTTGCCAAATGTTGTCGAAGATATGCTGCATCACTGGATCATCAAGCTCCCTTCTAATTACCACCATGATAAATGACTTTGTTGTGTATTTCCCATCCTCGCCAAAAGATCCAAGCTGCCCGATCTTAAATACCCGTAGAGAGGGAAATATAATCTAAAACTTTATGGAGTTGATTTATATGTGTTCTCACACTCGCAAAGAGTTCTTTTCTCCAAAAGAATTTTCTTTGTATTATAATTATCTTCTTTTCAACCGCCACCGACATTCTAAATTGCCTCAAATAATACATTGTCAGGCTATTTATTACGATTTTATTATGATTAGCCTCCTTGCCTTTGTTAATAAACTAAATTTCCATGCTCGTAGTGTCTTGTCGATCTTCTCAACTAACGATTTCACGTGCTTAGCCTTGGTGGATTTGCACCCCGTGGGATCCCTAAGTATGTGATCGGGAGTGATTCCACCTTACACATCGTTGCATTCTTCAACCTCCACACCAAGCTTTTGTCCAATTCAGGGAATACCACCGACTTTTCAAAGTTAATCTCAAGCCTTGTCATCATTCCAAAGCACAATAACAATCTTCTATTATTTAATAATATCTCCAGCTTTGGCGGGCAAAAAAGGATAGTATCGTCAACAAATTACAAGTGTGATAGTGACTCCCTCTCTTACCCACCTCAAAGCCTACCACTAGTCGTGCTTCTCTTGCTCAAGTCAATATCTTATTTAAAGCTTCCGCCACCATTAGAAATAGAAAGGATAAGATCGGGTCGTATTGCCTTAGTCCTCTTTCCATTCTAAATGGTTTCGAATCATTTATCAAAATTGACATCATTTCTGTCTCGAGCATCCCTTGTATCCACCCCCTCCATTAAGAGCCGAAACCCATTTTCTGTAGCACATGATCAACAAAAGTTCATCTGACCGAATCATAAGCGTTCCAGAAATCCATCTTCACTATCACCCGCTTTCTCTTTGTTTGCTTGAGCCATGCGAGAGTCTCACATGCTATTAGTGCTCCTTCAAGGATCTATCTATTCTGCACAAACGCTGCGTGTGTTTCACCCATCATTCATGAGTGACCTCAATCTTGCTATATACTTTATATACAATTCTACCATACTTATTGGCCTCAAATAATCTTTTATTC
>JASCZI010182072.1:6650-17445 GCA_036250425.1 Stylosanthes scabra
GTTGTGTTTGACTATTATGGTTAATTAATCCGTTAAAGCATCAATTATCACATAATAATAAGTCGAATATGACCTTAAGCTTAAAGCCGCACGCACCTTATTTCTTTTTGTGTAAGGACCAAATTGTAATTAATGAAATATAAAAATTAAGGCTGTATAGACCTACCAGAGCAAAAAGCCAAAAAGCTTCTTATGCCCACATTCATATGATTCATTGATTGAGAAGTATTAATTAATTAAAATTAGGCAATGCATACCAAACTTCTTCACCACTTTCCAAAAAAATCTCACCCTTGGACTTTGCTGATTTTGTTTTATAACTTTTTTTAAAAAAAATTATTTTGATTTGATTTGTATTTTAATTTTCTGCTTATATTTTATTCTTTTTTTTTAAAAATTATGAAGTAAGAAAATAACAAATAATTTTTAAAATAAGTTTTTTATAAAATTCTAAAAGAATAAAAATGTATAGAAAGGGAAAATTATTCTATATTATTTCCAAACCAAACATGTCATTAACTTTCAAATCTTCTTCTACCTTTTGTGCTGTTCTCTTCTAAGTTCTAACTTCTAACTACCTGTTTTATTTATTATATTATATTATTTTTTACACATTTTTTTTGTCCCCTAATAAAGGATTCTAGAAGCATTCTCAACTCACTCCACTTGCTTCTTGTCAATTCAAGTTGGATATGAGTAACTAACTTCCCCAACCATCCATGGTTGAGATTACATTAGCACTAGTGCTACTCATCATCATCAATTCTAGTATCCTTTTCTTCTAATTTTCCCCCACCCACTAGCCAAATTTAAATTATATTTAATAAATAAATAAATAAATATTACCTCAGAATGTTGAACTTCCCTTATATCATTCTATAATCTGATCTAATTCTTTTACAATAGAATATGTTTTGCTTCATTTGGAAGGATCATTATTCATAAATTCAATATATAATCCTTAGCTTATTCATTATATTATTATATAAAAAATATAAAATTTGATGTAGATCATCTTATTAAGATTGGATTTTTTTTTCTTTTGTTTCTTTAACTTTTCATCAATATACAAAGAACTTAAATTTTGAAAGGACAAGGAAACCAAATAATACACTTTTAAAAATGACAAGAAATCCTACCAAACCTACCAGTAGCTAGAGAAATCACCATGCAAATATGAATAATATATGCTACTAAATAAGATAAACCAAAAAGTCATAATCTTTAAATTTATATAACACTTAAAAAAATAATTAAATATTCTATCAATAAAGCTCTCAAATTATAATATAAAACAATTAAGCTCCTATTATTTTTTGAAAATACAATTCATTATTTACCAATGATTATACCAATCATCAATAATTTGTGAAGTAAATATATGGTGCTAGCTGTAATAGAGGGATATTATTTTCTTATTATTAATACAAAAAATGAGAAATGAATTATTTAATTATTTTTTCTCCTTTTTGGGTGGTCCCATTAATTACCTTACCTTCCTTCATGGGTGGAGTATGATGTGAGATAATAATAATCTCCGTGAATAGAAGAAAAAATCTCTCATTAGAATAAGAAAATAGAAAATTTAAAGATATGGTTGTGGTGTAGTGTGGTAGTATATGAGGTCACAACAATACATGATCCCTTTGAATTTTTAGTAATAATATTAAATAAAATAAAAAATAATTAATTATTTAATATATAATAATAATAATTATATAGGTAAATGATCTATCATATCTTCATTCATCTCTACTACCTATATTTGTCATTTTCAAACTTCAACCAACCTCTCTATCTCATCCAACACAGTTATGTCATTTTGAGATGAGCATGTCAATTTTTATGGACATGGTTGGTAAGCCTCACCAATATATTTTTTTTTGGGTGCTTCTAGAAGCTCTATATATATATAAAAGAGAAAAATAAAAATAAAAAAGAAATAAATAACTTAAAAAATAATGTGAAGAATCTTTGAGGTTTGGTGACCCACCTCATTTGTGTCCCTCATCCATGGATTTTTGATCAATTGGAATGAGCTGGTCCATTCATTTTGTTTACCCCACTCCACACTCTATAGCATACTCTCATGCTTTTCATGTTCTCTACCAAGCTTCATTATTATTTCTATTTTTAAGAAAAAGAAAGTTTTAGGTATGTTGGTGGATTTAAAAAGTGATTACCTAACATATAAAGACATTATACAGTTTAAACAAATTATCTAACGTTTTAAACTATTTTTCTAGTTATTAAAAAAAGAGACCAACAAAATTAATTTATTATAACCAGCAAATATAATCAATAATATATTTACATATAGTAAGTCTAAAAATATGGGTGCAAAATGTGTATAATATGGATACAATGTTTGAAAAAATATGTATGCAAAATATAATAAGTATGTGTATAAAATAAGAAAAATGAATGTATAAACTACTTAAATTATAAGTGCAAAATATATGCTGGTTATATACTGATAAAAAATTAATAAATTCTGCTGACGATGTAGTATTTCTCTTAATAAAAATCGCCGAATCAAGCTATATATATTTAGGATAAAGTTTTTATATTTAAAACTTATATGAATAATCGCCTTAGTATAATTTTTGTTTCTAATATTTAGAGTTTAGAATGATATTACATAAATGTATAGAATGAAATAGAATACTAAAAAAATAATATAATACCAAAAAAAGATTTGGGTAATTTATTTAAAAATATACCTAAACGTTAGAGGTAAAACCAGTATTTATTTTAACCCAAAAAAAATGTATATCAATTGGAAAAATTACATAATTAGTCTATGATATATATGGGTTTGGTAGTTACCAATTAAACCAACTCTCACAAGTAGTAAAAACATGGAAATGTATTTTTTAGGAATATTCATTTAAATTCTTCTTGTAATATACAAAGATTCTTTTATAAACAATTTATTATAAACACTCGTTGAGTCTAATAATAATATAGTATAAATAAATTAAATTATTGTATTGAATTCTCTTAGCTTGATTATCCTTTTTAATTATCACCCTAAAATCAAAACCTTGTTGGCCTAGCTAGCTTGTGGAATTACTATATCCAAAATATTAAGATAAAATAAAATTAGTTGTGGAATTGGAATTATTCTTATCTTGTGGCATTTTGAGTGTGAGGACCATGTGTCTATTAATTTGTCACCATTGAGCAAGAGATTTTCTGATGTGGGTCCACGTCATCATGAAGATTAGATTAGGGATCACCGAAAATATAAAAATTCATTATAAAGTAGTGATGGTAGTAATATAATTTCTCAAACAGTTCAAAGGCATGTGGCATATATTCCATAATAATAATAATTCTAAAATGATTAAGAGAGTATCATAATTTCGTTGAAACTTTCTTCCACGTTGACAACCAATCCATGAATGTGTTCATGTCTTTTAATTGTTCTCTCTATCTCATTCAAATTAAAAGTGGCTAATTCGGAATGGAATGGATATGTTTTTATATAAATATATATCTTTTGTAAAATCTTTTTAACCACCGAAACAGATATGCAGAATCCGATTATATTCCAACTTGTTAAAACCAGAGAGTCCAATTACTTTATTATTTATTTTGCAGCATTATTGCATGGGTTGCAACATGCTATATGTAATTGAAAAATATTGAATATCAACATTTTACGACAATATTTATCGCTTTATAAATACAAAAAAGAAATTTAAAACTATTTTGGAATATCTAAAACACAACTAGAAGAAACATCTAACATATCATTACAATAAATATAAAATAGGACGGCTTATTAGCGACGATTTCAAAAAAAACGTTGCGGAATAGATGAGTTTAATTAGCTGGAGTTTTAACCGTCGCAAAACAGATAAATGACATAAATATAGCGATGGTTGAGGTAGGAATCACCGCAAAGTGTATTTTTGTTTATTTAACATTTTTCTTACATTTCAATTTAATTAAAAATTATAATAAAAAGAAATTTAAATGATAAAAATAATATTTCACGTCACTCAAATCTAATTAATTAAAAAGTGATAACTTCAATTTTTATGGTTTACAAAATATTTTTTTATAAATAATAGATAAAATATAAACCGCAACTTAATTAGTCATTTTAATAAAAATATCAATAATTTAATTTAAATCATTCAAAATAATGCATAACTTGCATATTATACAAACTTCTATATATATAATTAGTAGCACTATATATATTGAATGTTGGGTTGATTTGGATTACCTTTTTGTCTCTGATTAGAATATCTCTCAAGGAACTTTTAGAATTAATTACCAAAAGAGCGAGGGATTCTTAGTGTGGTGAGTGCTGGTGCACCATGGAGGAACACGGTTCATTAGCCTAAACCCCTCATTTGTAATCGGTTTAATAAAAAATAACTTTTTTTCAAACGGCACCATTTAGCGGTGATTATTAAATTGCCGCTAAATGCACCGATGTCGTATTTTGTGTTTCACAGTCATTGTTTCGGCGATTATAAAAATTGCCACAAAATCGTTTAGTAACACCATCATAAGTGGCGGTTGGATCGGATAATCACCAAAAGCCGTTTTGCCGTTAAGTAGTTTGGTGTTTTTGAACTATTGATAATAAATAAAGGGAAAAAAAATTGAAAAACTCCAAGATTAAATTGATACACACGTTGATATTCCAAAAACGAAAAAGGAAAAAACTTTCTTTACTATATAATTAACAATTCATTATACAAATATTTATTTTGTGTTATGTAAGGTTTAAAATTGAATTAAAATTAAGGTAAAATCTGATAAATAAGAGTATTGATAACTAGTGCATGAAAGAGAATATTATTCCTTTAATGATTAAAGCAAATCAATGAAGAAACTAAACACAAAATATGATGATGACTTCGGATAGGATCTGCTAACAGTTACTAAAAGTCATAGAATTGTTAAGTGCTTAGCTTAATGGCAAAAAAATCTTCATAATCACAAAGCCATGGATGGTAAGGTTGAAAATTAACATTAATAATATTGATGAACATATTAGGGCAACTTCAACCATACTTATAAGTTATAAAAACATATCTATAAATATAGCATTATAAATTTACTATTTATTCCCACAAGAAAGATTACCTACAAAAACTTAATTGGCTATAATAGGTGATTTCCATTAAAGACAGCTGCATACACTAAACAATGAATTCAAAACCTGTTAGTATATTCATCATGTTGATTTAACTTACCAAGTTATTTTTTTTCAAATGGAATGGACAGTCCTCGATCGTAGGCATTACATCACGGACTCATATTTTATTTCGAACATGAATACACTTGTTGTAAAACATAAAAAATCACCACTTAAATTATAGTCTTACGTGCAATGTTGGTCCTGAACCAGGTCCTTGGGTTTTGAGAAGTTTTTGGTGAATGTTTCTTTATTTTTCGGATGGATCGGAAGTGTTTTCATTAGTATCCTATAACATATATAAACGAGATTTTTTTTTTTTTGACATGAACAAGATTTTCTTTTGATCTATAGAAGTATTTTGTTTGGTCAACAGATCCTTCAAGATTTTACAATGGGCCAGAGCATATATAAATACAACAATCGTTGACCCAAAACGGACAAGAATATTTTCACAGAGCAAGGATGAACTTGGGTTTATCCAGAAGAAGAAGAAGGCCAATATAAGTCTTAAATAAGAAGGATGTAAAATGTCCAAAAAAAATAAAAAGGATGTATAAAGGATTTATTTCGTGTATAAAAAAAGAATTATTTCTCGGTTCATTTTAATTAGTAGAATGGTTAATTCATTTGTTCACTTAAATAAGTATAAAATGTTGAATATTCAAATCTTATATTATATATAAAAAAATATTAACACAATTCTTTTTTGTAAGATACAAGAATATGACATATGAGTATCTTTTACAAGAAGAGAAAGTCTTGGTAGTTAATATTAGGGAGATAATAAGTAGTCAATATCATTTTTCCTTCTTTTCTCTTTCCTCTTTTACTACTCACCATTTTCCTAATTACACTCATTGGCTTCTTATTGATCCTCTAACGTTGGTTCTGTAGCATTATTCTTAGAAAAATTGCAACAATATGTTAATGTTTTATTGATAGTTAAAATATAACCTAATGTTTTTACATCCTGAAATTAAAGTGTGAAAGCATTCATAAGATTCAACCAGCAGCAGTGAAAGCAATTTATATAACGAAGAATGAAACACAGGACGCACGAAGAACAATAATATTATCCATTACAAAACAAATCCTAAGTACTTGCTAATTAATTAATTAGCAACATGCATGCATTGCACGTACCAATTAATTAAGACACATTTTTTATTATTAGCTAATATTCGACTAACAAGCTGGTTCAAATAACATGATACACGAACAGAATTTAGGGTTAAATTAGGCCGTCAACAATGCCTGGTGCAGAAACAGCGTCGACGGAAGCCGCGGCACTTTCCGCCGGTGAAGCCTTCTAAGTTACAAACCGAAGCACAGTTCCGTTCATGAAGACACATCCCTTTGAACTTGTGACTCTTTGACTCACAGTGCCTTCCCTCACTTTGCACCACCATCTCTGCAAATGTAACATTAATTAATGAATTAATTTACATAAATATATATAGATCAAATGTTGAGGCTTATTATATAAATGTGCTTACGAGAAGCAATGAGAAAGAGGAGAAATAAGAAAACCCCAAATCGTGTTCTCTCCATGATTGCTAGAGCCTAGAGGTATAGAAAGATATGAATATATAAAACTGAAAATAAAATTGATAGCTAGAAGAGTAGCAAGCTATCTTGTATTTATAAGAAGAGAAGGGTTAATTAATTATAATTTAAAGTGTATGAGTTAAAATGTACTTTGATTTATTACTTGGGTATGGTGACAAATTAGAGAATCTCAATTGTTACAGTCTTCACGTGAAGGGAGAGCGTCATTCCACAGGGTTTGGTTTAACTTTTTTTATGATCAGAATGATTTTTTTTTCTTTTTTTTTTTTTTTTTTGATGAAAATGATTTCCAAAAAGAGCTAACCATCAAAATTGATCATAAGTTTATAAAATTGATAAAAATGACTTTGAATTTTATTAATAATAAAAATATTTTAAAAACATGATAAAAGTGTCCAATTTTAAATATTATTGTTGTGTTTGACATGCGATAAAAATGTATTTTTGTTAGAGTTTTAAATAATTGGATGATATTTTTGTCGTTAACAAAATTGATGATAAAAAGTATAACAAAATTCAATTTTTGAACTTTTTGTTATTAATGTAGAAATAAAATTGTCAAATTTTTTTTTAATTATTAAATTTTAATGGTAAAAATATTTATTTTACTCTGTATACTTGCAAAATACTATGTTGCAATCAGATCCTGGAGTCTTTTAATTTGAGAGGACATATATTTTTCCAGTATTTAGACATTTTTAACAAACTAATACTAATTTTTTTGTGTTTTTTTTTTGTCATTTTATTGTTTTAAAATTATTTTGGTCGGTGATTATTGAATATTTAATGTGTACTTTTATTAATTTATTGTAAGAACAAAATATTATTATATATCTCTCTGTACATTATTATACATAGGAGCATGTAAATTGAAATTTGAATTTCATCGAACACAGAGCATGCATGCACATAGGATGCTAGCTAATTGCTTAGGTAAAAATAAAAAATAAAAAATGTTTGTTTCATTGTTTGGTATTCTCAAAGTAGGATCAGAACACAGCATCACAATGCAAGAGGAGTGGGTCGGTGATAACTTTATTCAATTCCTAACAGTAAAATTAATAAGGGTTCATCCGGTAGATAGAGATAATTAAGATTGGTACATATATATATATTATATATATATAGAGTAATGCATTACTTACATTTCGTCACACACTTCGAAAGTGTTCTTGGATGGTAGTATAAGTAGTTTCAGAGTTAAATAAAAGGTGATTGGGAAAGCTCAATAATACAGATATAAAGTTAGGTATCAAGTTTGGGAAAAAATCTCAAATGGCAATTGCTTAATTGGAGGGAAAAAGTAGTTAGGGAGCGAGCTAAATTCATATTTATAGATATTTCAAATGAATGAATTAAATGAGAATTAATAAAAATTATGTTTAATTATATTGTAATTAAATATCTATTATGATAAAAATATTAAATATAATGAAATATTTTATTACATAAAATGAATATTTTTTTTAGGCACATGTTCTAAACGCATATATCCCTTCTTTATTTAATCTATTTTAAAATATGAATTTTTTCATCTTAATTTACTATTTACTATCTTTTTATAATTATATATACATTTGCTGAAAGTATAATTATTGTTTTTATTAAAGTTGGTGCATTAGTGCATACACATGCATGTGCATACACATATTTATAAGCGATTTTTTTTTTGTATGAATTGAATTGGCATTTGAATTTGCTAATGTGGTTAATGATAGGCTAGTTTTTCTTAGCCAATATTAGCTATTTTCTAAACTTCAGCATCCATGTTCCATGTGAAATCTGGATAAATTTTTCATGTTGTTTTATGATACTACTGGACGAAGATATAATGGCATAATACTAATTTTATTTGCTATATCTGGATTACATTGTCTACTTCAGCACTGAATTAACATTAGTTTGGGTTAAGACTTAAGAGAGAACCAAGACTCACCCAAACAAATTAAAATTTAAAGGATTTATTTAGTTATTTATAAAAGTAATAAACTATTTTGATATTTTATATTTATTCTCAAATTTGATAGTCATTGACTGATTGACTCGTTGTGTTAAAATTTAAAATAGTCTCTAAAATTGGAGTTCGAATTTAAATTGACTCTTAAATTTATAGTTATTCAAAACGATATCTTAAATTTCAAATAGTAATTTATTTTGGCTCCAAATTAGAAAAACGTGAATTGCAATAGTATTAAATTTGAGGACTTATTTAAATAACTATAAATTTAGAGTAAATTTTGTGACTTTTCTAAAGAGCTCTTCTCCGATCAAGCTCCAAGGAAGAAGAACCATCTCGGCCATCCAGGTCAGAACAATGACCATTATTTTGAGTTCCAACATCCAACTTGTCATTTTGAACATTATCAATTATTATTTCAATGAATTGCTTAGCAAAATTATGATATTAAGTGATCTTTAATAATGAAATTTGGAAGAGACTAACAAGCTGAAATTAATTAACTAACTGAAAGTAGTAGTAGACATGCAGAGAATAAAAAACAAGCTAGTAGCTACCCCTTCAAAAGGAAGCATGATGAGGAGAACTAATTAACAAGTTTGTTTGCATATCTAATGATGATTATTAAATTCCATAACATAGCTAGGTTGGAGGTTGATGAAGTGATTAACAAAGCTTAGTGCAAAAGCAGCGGCGTCGAAAACCGCGGCAGCGGCCACCGGAGAAGCCCTCGTTCCTGCAGACAAGAGCGCAGTTGTGGTCACCCCAGCATGCACCCTTGAACATGTGGCTCTTTGACTGGCACACTCTTCCCTCTGTTTGCACCACCATTTCTGTAACAAAATACAACCATTTTATATTTAACTCATACTTTATAAAATTGCATGTTATAATGGATATTATTAATTTCTTATGATATGTATGCTTATGTTAATTATGCAATTTAAAACATTTGAATAGTAAAAAGAAAAAGAATACGTAACCAACTAATAGGGAGCTAACATATATTACGAATGATAAGTTATATAAATTTTGGATGATAACTTATTGTTGGATATATGAGTTACGGATGATAACTCATATAGACTTTGAATGATAACTTAATTATTAGCTCCCTAATGTTGGTTAAAAAATGTGATTTTAATTTTCATAACAGTCTTTAGAGTAAATTTTTTTTCGTAATTTTCTTTAAAAATATTGCTGTTTAATTTCATTCAATTCTTTTGAACTGTGACAAAACTAACTCCTATACGTCAATTTCGTATAAAATGTTAAGGATAAAATTGAAAATATCTAGATATCATTTAACTTTGACAGAAATAAATTGAATAAAATCAAAGGTTATAAGTTTTTTTTTTTTTTTAAGAAAATCACATATACTATAAATAATAAGCATACTCTACCCAAATTTACATAATCACTGTAATAATTACCACCATATAATAAGCTTAGGCTAATAATAAGGAATTAAAATATTTGAAGAGAGAAAATGATAGATCTTACGAGCAGAAAAGATAATGATGAGAAGAAAGAAGAAGAAGCCAAGTGATGATGCTTTCCTCTCCATGGATCTAAGGAAATTTGATTAATTAAGTTGCTATTTGTTGTGTGCAATGTGTGGTATATGATTAGTTGGTGTGTGAAATGAGAGAGGTGGGTATATATATAGTTGAATTGATCGATGCCTTTGTTGAGTGGAAGACATGCATGAGCACATGAATCATCATCATGGAAGCGTGACACACATCAGGATAACATATTTATTTATTTAATAATTAATTTGTTCAGAGGCTTTATTTGAAATTTGAATATTGAATTCATGAATTGTATGGTGTGGGGTGTCATATGTCATATGTTCACGTGACATATCAATGTCTCTGTAACGTTATAATAAACTAAACTTTTCAAATTTCATTCTTAAATCTTGCATGACAAAGTTACCACAGGTGGCATGCATAGCTGAATATGTCCAACACTAATGTATCGCTTACATTTAAGACTCTGCTCTTAACTAATATTAGCAATTTATTAACTAGCGGGGGGGGGGGGGGGGGGGGGGGGGGGGGGGGGGGGGGGGGGGGGGGGGGGGGGGGGGGGGGGGG
>JASCZI010182073.1:9653-19956 GCA_036250425.1 Stylosanthes scabra
TTTCTCCACGTGGCTTAAAAGGAAAAACATTTTTTTTACCACATTTTTTTCACTCATACGCTCTAAAGGCCCCATATAAAAAAAAAAGAATAAAAAATTGTAAGGTGTACAAGGCCCATACCAAAACACAAATCAGCATCATAAAGCATCATGGGCTCAATGCACAAAGTCTTCCTTCAGGGCCCACACATATTTCCTTACAAGCATGACTGCAGCTCACTCCATCACCCTCATTGATAACCTACTACTAATTAAACCTAATTGCCATGTCATCAACTTAGATTATTCCAATTGACATGTCAGCAGTGGCAAATTCACAATTTTCAATACTTGAGTGAAGATTCTCTAATTTTGCAATATATTACAAGATGCATTTGGAGCCACACAATAGAAATCTATTTACCTGATTCATGGTGGACCATGATTTAGCTTCCTCATTAAAGTCATTTCCTAGAAAAGTAATAGAGACTTTTTTTTCCATATTTTCTTTCAGAAGTGATTCTTATTCCGAACTTAATCTATTAGCTAGATTTTTCCACACATAATCGAGTTTCTAATTTATAATAATGACTAGAAATAACTATGATATAGACTACAAAGACTTTACCAATTGAAATAGATGGAGTGCAATAAAGACAAGAAACTATATAGCCTATAAGAACTAAAATAAAAACGAAAAGAAAATCCTGTGAAATTTATACTAATAAATTGTTTTAAAAAACTTAACTTACAAAGATATTTAACAAGGTTTCGAAGTATGCTAACGCCATTAATGCAGGATTTTCGTCATGAAAAGAAATATAAGTTTATTGGCTTCTTCTTCTTTAATTTTTATATATTTTTTTTATCACCTCCCTACGTTTAATTTTTTCCATTTGCATGAGTTAACTGCCATATGATTTAGCAGAAATTTGTTATACATATATATAACAATACCACGCTCATAATTCAATAACTTTAATTTTCATTATTTATTTAAATATACTATAATTTTTTGTTATATGAAAATGTATAAGCTGTTTTGATGGTGTGTTTTGTATGTCTTCTTTTCTGTTTCATGTTTGTTGTTATGGGGTGTTTTGAGTCTCGTGACTTGTTACTGGGTGTTATGTTTGATTGTTGTTGTTTGATCGAGAGCACGTTCTATAAAAAAAAAGGTATAAGATATTTTATGATATTTTTTAAAATATTTTTTTTCATCTGTATTCCGTATTTTCTAATGTCTACTATCAAAATTAATTAGTAGTATTTTACTCGTGCGATGCACGACATTTATATTTTAATTTAATATAATAAATTAGATAAAGTGATTTGTAAGAAATAATTTATCAACTAAGTAAGTGCAATCAAATCTAAATGTATTGAGTTACATGATTATTGTGAGATACCTGACTATAGAAAAAATTCATGTCGGTACGTTGAAAATTTTTTTTACCACAATTCTATTCCTACATTTGAAGCTATCAGTTCTTACCAATAAGCCCAAATACGAAATATATAATTTCTCTCTCCCTCCTCTCACTCTCATTCTCTCTCCATTTCTTTCTCTTACATTCGCTCTTTCTCTCCTTCTCTCTCCCTTTATCATTTCTATCTGTATTTCCATATCTATCTCTCCCTCTCTCCCACGTTCCCTCACTATCTCTTCCTCTTCGGCCTTCTCTCTCCCTCTATCCCTGTCTTTCTCTCCCACTTTCTTTTCCTCCCCTCTCTTTCTCTTCTTCCATTTCTTTCTCTCATACTCATTTTCTCATTTTCTCTCTATTTATAAGAAATAATTTATCAATTAAGTAAGTGTAATCAAATTTAAATGCATTGAATCCACAGTTTAACCCTACACTTGAAGTTCTTACCAATGAATCCAAATACGAAACATATGATTTTTCTCTCTTTCTTCCATCTCTTTAGTTTATTCTCTTTTTATTTCTTTCTCTCATCCTTGCTCTCTCTCCTTCTCTCTCCCTCACTCCTTTTTTTCTTTATTTCCTCATCTCTCTCATTCTATCCTTCTCTCTCCTTCTTTCCCCCTCTCTTTCTATCTCTCTCCCTCTCTCTCCCACCCCCTCCCCTCTCTTTCTATATATTTATCTCCCCTTCTCTCTCCCTCACTTCATCCTCCTCTTTCTTCTTCTCCCTTTTTTCTTTCCATTTCTTTATTTTTCCTCACTTTCTCCCTTTGTCTCTTTTTTTCTTTCTCTATTTCCTTATCTCTTTCTTTCTCTATCTATATCTCTCCCTTACTTCCTCCCTCTCTCTTCCTTCTCTCTTTCTCCCTCTTTCTCCGTCTCTATTTCTCCCTCCATCATCTCCCTCTCTCCCTTTCTCTCATTCTCTCTCCTTCTCTCCCTCCACTTTTCCTTACTTTCTACTTCATACACTCTCTCTCCCCCTATTTCTCTCCCTTGCCTTCTCTGTCATCTCTTTTTTTTTTTCTGTATTTATGAATACACAAATTTTCTTGATATAATGTATTATTATTATTATTATTATTATTATTATTATTATTATTATTATTAATTTGAAAAAAATTCAGGTAGGCTAGGCCCACCAGCCTACTAACCCACCAATTCTGGCAATTCATTGATAGACAAAGCATGAAAGGATTTTAGAATTGTTTTAATAGGTGAGAATAGACAATAAAAAAATAATTATTTTAAAATTATTTCAACAATCGTCTCATATATTTAAAATTTTAATTTTTAAATATGATTAACTTGAAAAATAAATAAACAAAAATTTTATCTAAAATCACTCAACAACTATATAAATATAAAATTTTATAATTTAATTAAAAAATAAATCATTTTAAAATTACTTTAACAACTGTATCTTATATTTGAAATTTAAAATTTTATATTTAATTAATTATGCCAATTAAAAATAATTGAGAAAACAAATTTTCTAATGACGACATCTAAGCATTTAGCCTCCTAAATTCATTTTCTAACCGCCACGTCAGTCATTAAGCTTCCTAATTATATACTATTAAAATAAGATAAGATTACTGCTCTTTATGTTTTAACTTTATTCCAAATATTTCGATATTTTCCCCTCATAATTCCTTCATTATTAATTATAAAATTTTGTTTCCCTGATTTTTAAACAAATTAGATTACCAAATTCTTTTCATATTCAGAGGCATAGGTTTATCAAATTTCTTTTATATCTTTATGGTGTTAATTTGATGAGTTGTGCTAAGTGTACATCATTTTCAACCACTATTTTCAGCTATCATATTTTATATTGTATATAAATACAAAACTTTAAAAACAATTACACTCTCAACAGTTACACGCGCATTCCCACGCACATGTCTAATTCTCCTTCCTTCACTGTATCCACTCAGTTATTCTTTTGTTTGTAATTCTCTTTCACAATAATAGTCATACCTGACAACCAATATTTTTTTATTGTCCATATCCTTCTTCATATTACTAATAAGTAATAACATGACTAATCAGCTTGGTACACTTGTAGGAGAACCAAACTTAATTACTATATATTTTTTTATATTTCTATTATTACTTAGATAAATTAATTAAATTAATTAAATATATGATAATACTAATGAATAATTGGTATTTTATTTGCAAGCGTGAATACAAAAAACGAACATGCAAGCGTGAATGTGTGTTATTAGGTGAAGTTTTATTTGCAATCTCAAGTTTGATTATATGCTTTGAGTGTATTTGATTATAATCCAAATTTATATTACGATTTGAATCCTGTTTGATTATAATAAGAATTAGAATTTTTATTTATTATCAAGTTTGATTATATATTGAAATTTTTATTTGTTATCGAATTTGTTTATATACTTTAAATGTGTTTGATTATAACTGGAATTTGTATTGAAATTTAAATTCTGTTTGATTATAATATATTTATAGCAGAAGTTAGACTTTTATTTTAGATTTTGGAATTTAATTATATCTCTTAGGTGAGTTTGATTATAATATGAATTTGTATTATAATTTTGATCATATATAAACTATAATTATATTAACTTTATTTTCTCTAATTTTCTTTCCTCAATTTATATTTTAAAATAGTAAATTATAATAATCAAATAAACATTAGTAATCAAATTAATAGTGCAGAATATTTAGGAGCTCATTACATGATATTGATAAATAATATAAATGATACAATAAAATATTACTATTGCTCATAAGAATAATAAAAGCATCAATGTCATTGTGTGACATGACAATTTTCTAGTATGAAAGAGAAATACGCATAGAAGAAAAATATAAAGAATGACATATTTATTAAAACACATGGGTTATGTGATTTGGGTTATGTGATTTGTCCTATTTTGACGCATCAGTATATTATTAAATAGTTGATGAAAATTGTATAAAACTACCGTATATATGTATATTATACCCATATAATATATGATGGCTGATTTTAGTGGCTGATTTTGGTGTACAAATAAAATTATTCTAATTTAACAGCAATTGTCTTCTACATTGCGGTATAGTCTTTTCCAAATTAGATACAAAGAATTTTCTTTGAAGTCTATTTTTTTAAAATAAAATAATATATAATTTTTTACCATTCATCATCAAGATTTTTTTGTTATCCAAATATTTTATATTTGACTATAGGTCTATAGGAAACACTCAAGAAGGCTTAATTAAGCATCATATACAACTAATTAAAATATTTTATTAGTTACTGTTGTAATATTCACAGTTTATCATAGGTTTTTTTTTTCTTAGTTTATTATAGTTAGCATGCAGTTGAATTAACAAATAAAAAGAGATATAACATTTTGTGGGACCAAAAATATAATTAAAGTGATGGTACATATTTATGGCATTAATAATGTTAACTTATCAAAAAAATGGTACGGTTATGCCATTTTCACAATAAAATTAGTACTATTATATAATATATATTAAAATAAAAAATATATATTAAAAATGATCAAATTATACATATATTCACATATAAATATATGATAGCTGATTTTGTTGCTTAAAAAGGGTAAATCAAACAAGAATGGTTGTTAGTAAAAAAAAAACAAAAAAAGAATGGTCGTTGTTAGGTTCGTAGTTGGTTCGAGGAAATTGATACAAGGAAGAAGTGCCATGTTGTAGTATATATAGTGGAGTGAGTGAGGGGAGGGAAATCCATCAACCAAAACCATTAATTTTGTCAAACATGGCAAGAAGAAGAAACACACTGCCCATAATCTTTTTCTTTGTTGTGGCTGAAATTGTACAAGTATGCTTGTGTGCAAATTCCAGCAGCATCCCCTGTATTGAACGAGAGAGGCAAGCCCTTCTTGAGTTCAAAGCATCTCTGAACTATGATCCAACAAACAGGCTTGCCTCATGGAAAGGTGTTCATTGCTGCCAATGGGAAGGCATTGGCTGTGACAATCTTACTTCTCATGTTGTCAAGCTTGATCTCGGCGATCTTCCTTACTACACATGTTGTTCAAACTTATACAGTGATGAGTTAGAAATCTTTGGTGATTGGGAAGGAATCATTGATGAAGAATGCGAAGATTTGTATCGCCCAGTAGGAGCTCCAAATGTGAGTTCATCTCTGTTGCAGTTGGAGTATTTAACTTATTTGGACTTGAGTGGAAATCAATTCTCTGGAAGTTCAATACCCACTTTCATTGCTTCTATGCAACAGTTGAGGTATCTGTCTCTCTCTGATGCTGGATTTGGCGGGAAATTTTCCAGCACTCTTGGAAATCTCACAAACCTGCGCTTCCTTGACTTGGGTCACAATTATAATTTTTATTATGTCTTACAATTGGATGACATGGATTGGATCTCTGGACTCCAATCACTGGAGCACCTTGACTTGAGCAATGTGTATATTGGGAATAATGCACACAAATTATTCCAGGTACTTAACATGCTTCCTTCTTTGTTAAGCATTTACTTGGATGATTGTGGAATTCAGATCCTTCCTCTAATTAATTTCACTAATGCTCATAAAATTCAATCCCTTAGTCTTCAAGGGAGTGACCTTACAATAATGTCAATTGTTGATTTACAAAATATGACTTCTCTTGTGCATCTTGATCTTCGTCGGAGCAATCTTACTTCACTTCCCTCATGGTTTGGCAACTTCAAGAAACTTGAGTATCTTGATCTTTCATATTGTGGACTTAAGCAAATTCCTGATGCTTTCAGAAACATAACTTCAATTGAACATCTGTACCTTTCTGGGAACAATTTGGAGTCACTTCCATCTTTGTTTTGCAAGTTTGAAAAACTTAAGCATCTTTTTCTATCAAGCAATGGGTTTCGTGGTTCAATTCCTGATGCCATACGGAACCTAACTTCCATTCAAATGCTGGATCTGTCTTCTAACAATCTCACTTCAATTCCATTTTGGCTTGTTGAGCTAAACACACTTCTCCATCTTGATGTGTCTCGGAATGAATTGATGTCCATGGAACGTTCCATTTCATCAATCATAAGAAACATGTGTCACTTAAAAAGATTGTTTTTATCAGAAAACAAGCTCAAAACAATTTCAAACGGATCCAATGAATTGCCCACAAGCACTCAATATGATCTTGAGATTATGGACTTGAGTGATAATCAAGTTAGTGAACACTTGCCTTCTTGGTTAGGACAACTTGAAAATCTGAAGTACCTCTTTCTCAGAAACAATTCTTTTTATGGTCAAGTTCCCTTCTTTTCAAGAAAATTAACAAAGTTGATAATATTAGATCTTTCATATAACAAATTAGATGGGTCCCTTTCCAACAATATAGGACAACTCGTTAGTCTAAAGGCCATAGATCTTTCAAATAATTCTTTTAATAACACCATCCCTCAAAATCTTTCACAGCTTGTAAATTTATATTATTTACATCTTTCAAATAATTATTTAATAGGCACCATTCCTCATAGCCTCAGTCATCTTGTGAATTTAAATGACTTAGATCTTTCAAATAATTATTTAATAGGCACCATTCCTCATAGTCTTAGTCATCTTGTAAATTTAGGGTACCTAGATTTGTCAAGAAATAAATTAAATGTAAACATATCTTTTATTTTTGGTAAATTTGTGGGTTTATCTTATCTAAACCTTTCCTCAAACAATTTGAACGGGACCATAGCTATTGGGAAATTGTCTTCAACAAAGTTTCAATTGAATGTTTTGGATCTGTCTGCCAATCAAATAAGTGGTTCACTTCCTGAACATATTGGCTATGCAATGCCCACTTTGGAATACTTACATCTTGGAAACAATTTCATTGATGGTTCAATTCCCAGCTCATTGTGCCATCCTCCATTGTCTATCCTTGACCTTTCAAAGAACAGATTATCAGGAAAGATTCCAAATTGTTGGAAGGATAACCAGATATGGGAAAGCATAGATTTGTCATCAAACAACCTATCAGGTGTTATCCCAAGCACTCTGGGGAATCTCTCCACATTGTATTGGTTGCATTTGAACAATAACAGCCTTCAAGGGGAGATTCCAGTACTTGAGAGGAAAATGGAGAAGTTGTTGATTTTAGATGTTGGAGAGAATAAACTTTCTGGAAGCATCCCATCTTCTATTGCTGACACATTTCCTTCGCTACAAATTCTGAGGATGCCACAGAACATGTTGAGTGGTAGCATGCCTTGGCAATTGTGCCAGCTGTCGTCCCTCAAAATTTTGGACCTTTCTGAGAATAAATTAGGAGGTTCAATACCTTGGTGCATAGGCAATATGCGAGGAATGATTCTCGACATGTCAGCATACCATTCTACTGTAGTTGGCACGTTTGCAGATCCTCCTGTTGAGCAACAATGGCCTACAGAGGATGCAAATGAAGTCATGAAAGGAAGGGAACTTGACTACATTAGAATATTGAAGCTTGTGGTCATCATAAACTTGTCAGAGAACAAACTGGTTGGACACATTCCGGAAGGAATAACTTTGCTCACTGGATTGCATGGCTTAAATCTATCACACAATCATTTGAAAGGAAACATCCCTAACATGATTGGTGATATGAAGTCACTTGAATCCCTTGATGTCTCCAATAACCAACTCTCAGGCACAATTCCCAACAGCATCTCAGCTATAACTTCACTGAGCCGTTTGAACTTATCACACAATAACTTGTCAGGGCCAATTCCAACAGAGAACCAGTTTTCAACTTTTGAAGCATCCACTTATCTTGGCAATCCATATCTCTGTGGACTTCCATTGGCAAATAATTGTTCCAGTAACAGTTCAAGTCAAGGTCCTGGTGATGGAGGAGTTGATGAAGAAAATGGCATGAGAGATAAGTTGGAAAAATGGGGATTTTACTTTGTAGTTGCAGCTGGATTTGCAACTGGCTTTTGGGGAATTATTGGGTTTTTGTATCTCAACAAGAATTGGAGGCATGCTTGCTTCAAGCGGATGGAAGATGTTGCAGACTGGATTTATGTTGAAGTTGCAGTAACAATGAGAAAACTAAAGAAGCCAAGTGTGACAAGTCAAGTTCATGGTTGATCGTGTGTTTTGTTTGCTACTTTTCCTTTTCAGCTCATTGGGCTATTTGAATAAGGCTTAGGCTAAGGGTTTTTTTTTTTTTTTTAAAACAATTTTCTCTTTTATTCAGAATATGTTGTGTTGTCAATCAAAAAAAAAAAAAAAGAATATGTTGTGTTGTAAATTTGTAATTTGTAATATTGTATCTCTTCGTGAAATTATAAAAGGCATCTTATGCTTTCAATGTGGAAAAGAATTATATAGTGTAATTGTTATATAGTTTTTTTTTTTTTTGTGACAGTAATTGTTATATAGTTTTGTTTGTATAAGTGTAATTGTTACGCACAAAAAAGAATTATAGTCATTTTATTTGGTACTTGAGAACTTATAATTTTACCATTTAGTTCTATGACCTTTATTATTATTATCTAAATAAATATTAGCGTTTAATTTTTGAAGATACTAAAAAGAGATTGTTTGAATATAAAGTGTAGATGAAATATGAATTTTTAAGTTTTTTAAACATTAAATGTATTGAAATAACTGAAACGTTTTACTTTTATTTTTCAACCGAATGTTCTTAAATACTATTTAGTCCTTCGTAGTTAAATCCAATATGAAATTGATCCAACAGTTCATGGTTCTGCTAAGTCATTACTCTCACATACTGTTTCTACAACAACATATAAAAAACACGTTAACTTTACGTTTACTAAAATAAAAATCCAACAGACAAAAATATAGTGCTAAGGCCTAGGAACTATGCCGAAAATTCAGCTAATTCATTAATTATTTTGAGTAATAATTACTGCATGGCAATTATAATTAAACTTCTAAAAATTCTCCAAAACAACCACGTGTCATGGCTCAAAAATTGGCACCCAATGAAAAGTGCATTATAAAAGGAACAAAAAACAAGAGGCTCCTAGTAGCAAGAAAAAACAATAATCAAAGATGGAGGCTCAATTGCATAGAGAGAAAGACACACAAAGCCAATCAAGGAAAGATAACAGCATTGAAGGCATTTCATTTAAGGACAGTCCTTACCTTCAATACAAGGACTTGGAAGACTATAAGCGCCAAGGTTATGGCACACAAGGCCACAAGGTGCCCAAGGAGGGTCGTGGCGCCGGAGCCACAGAGGCACCAACTCTCTCCGGGGCCTCGGTTTCCTCCGAGGCTCAATTCGCTGCTCGAGATGCCATAAATGGCTGAGAGTTTCTTGATAGAAAATCAATTTGAGAGGCTCAATTCATAAGGTATATTAGATTGTTCATAGTGTTAACATTATTGGATATGTTGTGAACCTCAACTAATCTAATAGTGTTAAGAATGTGAATCAATTTTGTATATATAAATGATGCAATTATAGATGGAGTTCCTCAGTTTGCCAGATTGTTCTTTCTGGTTTTTAATATTGCTGTATTTGTTATGTAACCTAAGTTAATTATGTGTGTAAATTTGATAAACAAAATAAAATGAGTTCAAATATCTCGTAAATATATGTATAAAAGATCTCCAACATACTCCAAAAGATTTCCATAGAGAAATTGGAAGAAAAGAAAAATCATGCACAAACAACTAATTAAAATAGACAGTTTCAATCTTAACCATGGCTGTAGAGGCCAACCAATGTGCTTCACTAACAAAATTCAGCAGCAAAAAAGGGCATAATGAATATGATGCTATATATCTATTCTAATCATGAAATAAATTACCCAAAATTGCTTCAATTTTTTTGGTATTGATACATGCCTCAACAAATATCCTTACATTTTTCCTAAAAGAACACAACATGACAAAAAAAAAAAAAAAAAACGGAAGGAATTTACATACACATCTTACG